>JBDJHY010633114.1:0-26669 GCA_039654485.1 Withania somnifera | reverse complement strand
GTTACTCATTTTTATTTGTTTACTATGTTAAGGTTGTTGTTTGAGTGACTATGAGAAAGGTCCCGGTTGCATCTTTCCATGTTGAGACTTATTATCCACATGTGTTGTAACCCTAGGTATTGAGTGATGGAACCAAGTTCCAGCCTTTAAAATTTTCAACTTTGGTTTTGACAGGGTTTCATGAACATTTATACGAACTGCAAAATCACTTAAAGAACCATCAAAGTAATCCATGAAAACCTACTTGCATATAGTGGTCACCCATTCTTACATAAGGGTTAACATACTAAACCTGTTTTACGGCCCATAAGACAACTATAACAACTAGAGTTTTCCATGTATTGTCCAGTTCAGTCATACTTTTTTATGGTTGGTTTCTTATTGTATACTTATAGCAACCATGTTCTCCTACAGGTACCATGCCTCCCAAAGAACCTATCAAGGTTTACGTTTGCCGCGGGAATTTAAGAGTGCAGGCTGAGAAGATCCGCCTCCATAGGTTGAGAATAGACATATAGTTGATGAGCCAAAGCCTGATTCAAGTGGTTTAGAGGAGCGATACGATGTTGATCTAGACCAATACTCCCCTCAGACCATTAGGACTCAAACTGGAAAATTAGTAGCTCCACATCCACCCGCTGCCCAATAAGATGAGATGAGGGGTTCTATAGGCTCTACTTTACATAGAAAGAGGGTCAGATGATGATATAGTTGAGGTGTCCAATGAGGATTAAAGTACAACATAGATCTCCAAGGAGGGTTCCACTAAGGGTGCTTCAGAGCACTTAGAGTCCAAGTCTGAGGGGAATATTCCTACTGAGAAGAGGAGATCATATCCATCCCCATCTACATTCATATCTCCTACTTCAGCTCCGACCCCATCCCTATTATCAACTCGAGCACATCATATAGTCGCCACCTGTACCACAGATTGCTCTAACACAATAGGCTGTCACACAGACAGAGTAGTGGGTTGATGTGGTGATAGACTTTAGTGAAGATGGTGACTTAGAGACATTAAGATGGAAAATATTAGGAACTAGGTTCCAAGCACCCGCACAAAGGAGGGCATTCACTATTCCCATATTTGAGGAGGTTCAGGTTCGAACCCCTAATCAGACATAGTACCCTTATATGCAATGACTATTCAATAATTATGGATTCAACTGGGTTAGCCGTCCTATTGGATATTATGTTGCCCCCATTGTGAGAGAGTTTTATGTTGCATACTTAGCTATCTCTAGAAATGGACGAAGAGAGCAACTCCAATTAGAAATCAATCCAAATTATTATATGTCACAATCTGGGGCCGCAAGGTTGACATCTATGAGTGCATCATCACTCAGTTGTTTAGTCTTGGAGTACCAAAAATACCTACCATATACCACCTTAGAGTACGGCTATAGGATGCCATATATTATTAGTAAGAATATCACTCCGAAGGAGTAGGCGAGGTAGTACGAGTAGTTGGCCTCCATCATAACAGACAAACCACCAGGTTAGTTGACAGATGCAAAGGTGCCTATCACTAAGGCATCTTTAAGTATAGAAGCCATTTTGTAGTGGGGATTGGTACATTTGATACTGACCTACTTCTATAGATAACACAATGACTCTTTATTGGTTGTTCTAGTTTCTAGCCTTATGTCCAGGTATGACTTGAAACTAGAGAGGTAATATGTGATAAGCTCAGGGAGAGAGCTATTTTCACCACCACGTCCCTACCATTCCCCTTTTTGATATTTCACTTGTGCATCAGTCACAACTTGTGTCTTAGTTCATTTCTTGACCACCACATCACCCCTACCAGTTTTATGGATTTTAAACTTATTCTCCATAATGTTAACCCGCTAGATAGGGGTCATGCTGAAGAACAGGGGCAGTTGTTGGGGATACCTTAGATGAGATATTTAGGGAAGCTCAGCCTAGAACACATCCTGAGGATTCTACTATTGCTTTTGAGGCTGATATTATGTCTATGACTGCTACTTATACTATGCATGCATTCTCTTCAGCATCTCTTAAATCTACTTCCCCACCGACTACTATTCCAGCATAGCCAATCACATTACTACTGGTCCTACTTTTGACCGGGATGGGTACATCCGAGGTACTTGGTGATCATTGAGATCAGTTGGAGAGTCACTTTAGCCATATGTGGAGTGCACTTGTGATAAGAGGATTGGTGTTGTTATGACTCCACTGATTGACAATATTATTTACTACATTGTTAGCTGACACATTAGAGGGGAGGGTGATGGATTCTTTGAGAGAGATTTAGGTGGAATACCTGACATTGATACTAGCTAACTTAGCTAGAGTTTGGGCCGACGTGGATGTTTTACAGGACCGAATAGTTCCACTTGTCTTGGTAGTTGTGCTAGCACCTCCATAGGAGCCACTAATTGAGGATGTAGTTGACCTTTATGCCTAAATACAGCAAAGAAGGCCAGAGAGAAGTATGAGGATGATGATTTGAGCCCTCATTTGAGAGAGGATCGTGACGTACAGAGGTCTATCAAAGAGTAACAAGTCATTGTATTTGAGCAGGAGGAGCATATGAGGGCTCGAGCAGTTGGACCCTCTGTTTCAGCACCGTCAGCTGTAGCGATAGATATTAATATGCCACCTATAGGTATGGAAACTTCGGGGGTTTATGCACCCCCTTACATCACAGACACCAAAAAAGGACACTTAGAGATTCATAGATATGTTCTATTTCCTAATGTTTTACATTGGTTCTGATGCATTGAGGGAAATGCATTTTCTTTTTAGGGGGAGTTGTATTTGGTCTCTGGTTTCTGCCAAGGAATTTTCTTGTTGTTTCCTTTTCCCCCTGGCGCTTATTTTATGTTTAACCAACATTTTCATGACCCAAAAATTGATTTGTGATGGTAATAATCTCACTTGCAAACAAGCCTAATCCTAACCCAGAGCAAGCATCGGTGGGCCAGTAGAAAAACCCCAAAGAAAAAAAAGAAGGAGATGAAGAGGAGAAGTACAATAGGATACAAAAAACACATAACTCATTGTAACTCCAAAAACTTGGTATAATAGCCATAGAGCATCTATTTACAAAAGTACAAAATACAACCCACGACAGGGAAAAAATAAAAAATAACCATCCAAAACCAAAATAGGATAACTCTAATACTGGAAGGAAAACTGGTCAACAAAGACATCAACTGCTTACCGGAATCTCCTAAATTACACCGGCTAGTGCGTACAATCTCATCTGTCTGGATGATTCATACTAGGACCTTCAGTAGGAAAAGATGCAGAAGTGTAGCACGAGTATAAAAAACAACAGGTACCTAGTAGGCATCATAGTTCGACTGGTCAAAATTAAGCATAATAAAGGTAAAAAGTGATCTACAATAAATAGGAGAACGACACAAAATGACAAAAGAAATAAGATAACTACATTAATAGCTAGTGAGTGCAATGAAGGATCAACTACTAATAGGTGCAATACCAGCTAACAAGCACAAAGGAGGGATACTATCAAGGTATATCCCATAAGACCTAGGCCACAAGAAACTCATGACCACCAACGACACATACCTATAGCTCTAACATGCCGTGCACAAGGAATGACTACTATGAAAGTGTAAAACCATCAATAAGATAAGCTAACAACAAATACAAAAGGTGCATGAATAGACTAATCAGAGATAGAAAGAACAATCAAAGTCTACTAGAACACAAACCTATTCGGCATCCCACACAACCAGTAGGTACACCGAAATAACATAGTAACCCAATAGATACTCCTCCCTTAAGCTCTGAAGAGTACAATCAAACACGGAAGGATGCAATGCATGGGGGTTCTAATAAGTAAATTGTGTATCTACACACCCTCCCCAGTACAATATTCTATCAGGAGCGGACCCATGAAAGATGCCCCGTATACTTATCCAACCTACCCAAGTATACCCTCACTCGTCCATGCAAAATACCTCATGCATGGCACCTTAGGATGGAGGATCCGTGGAGGGATCTAGTCCCACTTACCAAAATCATTGTACAAATCAGTCAGTGCCATAGTCATTAGGGCCAAAAGGCTAAAAACTTAGGCTTAGACCATATATCATATCTCAGTGTAAACCCAAACCCAGCTACGTGGGTAAAATCCTATCTTAGTAACACCCAACTAACAACATGTAGGCCATGTCAAGAAATCACAGTGACAGTGAGAAAATAGCTCGATACTGCTCATAACCACAGTTGTGTAAAGTATACGTATATATAAGATATCAGTTTCAAATTATTATTCTATCAAAACAAGTTACCTTTTTAAAACATTCAATGCATGCCCATTACACGAAAATAATCTATGGACCAGACTGGTCTGAGGATGCTAACTAAAATCCATAGGAGGACTAACAAGCCTTAGTCATGCGGTATGTCTCTTCCTAGACCAACTAAGGTCCCGAATCTCAAATAACCATATTAACGATGCCACAACTTCCTAGAGGGTAATCTTCAAGGACCAAGCATAACTCATACAAAGGGTAAATACTAAGCTATCATAGCTCAAACTAATACAGCCCGGTCCCATTCCTGTGCTCGCACCTGGCTAGGGCATGATATCAACATATAGGGTTACTAACGACCTAGAAAAGCCATAATAGGCTATTTGTGGCCCAAATAAGGGGCCACACCTAGTATTATATACATAATAGCATAGATAGAACACAGAATAATAAGCCTACCTAGATAGTCTCTAAGCTAGCAACCCAAATTAGGGATAGATACTAAGCTCTAATCCTAGTATAATCCCCTCCCTAACCTCACTACAGTCAAAAGTCATTGTAAAACCATACGTATAAAAGGTTTTACTCCTCCCCCAAAAAACACTACGGTCTAGAGTCGGCATGAGATATCTAAGTGGGCCATAGGCCGGATAAATAATCAAATTGAAAGGCCCTACTAGTAATCCCAGCCTTGAGCCGACGCTTTACCCCATATATGCTATACCAATATGAAACTTGCTTTACCATATATAGGATATAATAATACCATATATAGGATATAATTACATTAGGCTAACACATAATACACACAACCACTTCAAATAAAGATCATGGAAACTTTAACTTGCCTTAGCAATGAAGAACAATATAAATTGTGAGCCTTACGCTTCCGTAGAGCCTCCAAACAAGCACAGTCTAGTCCAAAACACAACACACAAGAAAATATAACAATCAATAACTATATTCCCATATTTTAAAGTTTTATTCAAAATTCCACCCCAGGCACACATGGTCAAAATTGGAATTTTATTACGAAACATGTTAAACAACACTTAGGGAATCTAAATATAAAGTTTCATTAAAAACTTATTTCATTTCATGGTACAAATTAAGGTTTTATGATTTTTGAGTTCATATTTTAAACATCCATTTTTTGATTCAGACTCATTAATTTCAAGGTAAAATATATGTTAAAGTGATTGAGAATTGATGAAATTGGTTTAAAATCACTACCCAGTTGATAGTTTTTTTATTTCTCCAGTAATCTTTTCAAATTGGGCATAAAATAGTAGGTGTGCATAAAAGGAAGTAAAGAGCTCGTGCTTAAAAACATTAAAACTTCCACTGCCCAGGACTCTTCCACGAACGCGGACCCATCCACGAACGCGGACCCAACGAAATGGAACCCTTCGCAAACATGGTCAACCCATTGAGAACGTGGAGAATAGCAACCTTAACCTCCATAAAGACGGCCCAATCTTGCGAATGTGGAGCATTGTTGGTGATATCACAAGCGGTTGTTTTGACAGTGATTCCACAAAAATGATAAATCTCAGGATGGAGCCTCAAGATTCATTTGGAATCTCGTGCAAAAAACCATATACGCATCCATACTAAATTCGATGGTCTAAACTCAATGAAACCATCAAAATATGAATCGAAGGTATTCTTAATTCAATATCTGTTAAGGGTCTGTTTTTAATGAAAAACACCAAAAAGATCAAAATATCTCTGGGACCAACAAAAAATAAAAAAGACCTCGTGATAGACCAAAACACACCTCCCAAAAGCAAGGAATCATTTGATTTCGAATTCAGGAACTCTAAGTTCAAAAGTTGACCAAAGTTAACCAATTCTTTAAAACTTTAAATTTCTCGACAAATCACTCGAGATCAACATGAATGGGCCAAAACAGAAAATGAATGTCTTCATAGACTAAAATCCATATTTCAGAGCGGATGAAAATGAAGGATTTCCAATTCGAGGTCCCAGACTCCAAATGACCCCTAGAGTTCCACATGTCGCACTTCAAAGCTCAAAAATAAGATTTTCTCTAAAACTTTCCCAAATACCTTTCCGTTCCAAAACTACCATGAAATCAAATTTTCCCTATCTAATGCAACTACAAGAAAAAGGAAAAAATGATAAAACATGAAAAAAATAGAGGAAAATAACATTAAGGATCATTACACCATTCACCACTAACAACAATGTTAATCCTCGAACATAAGAAAGAAAAAATGCCTGAAGAGTAAAAAATCTGAGGGTACTCGCTATGTATATCAGACTCAATCTCCTAAGTATCCTTTTCAACCGATCAGTGACTTTATTGCACCTTCACAAAAGATATATCTTTGGTCTGTAACCTTTGAACCTATCTATCCAAAATAACAACTGGCTCCTCCTCAAGGACAAGTCAGGGTCCAAACTAATTAAATTACACTGGATCAGATTAGACTCATCGGGCATATATATATAAAGCATAGAAACATGAAATACTATATGAATCGCAGAAAATCGTTTCTAAGTCACCTCCCCCTTTAATTCCAAAATATCAAAAGGACCAATGAAAAAAGATCTAATCTTCCCTTTATTCCCAAATCACATCGCACCCTTCATGAGTGACACCTTAATCCACACTCGGTCATTTTTTATGAACTCCAACTATCTAACTCTCCTATCAGCCTAGCTTTTCTAGCTACTCTAAGCCATAAGTAGTCGAGTGTGAAAGTTGTACCCCACGGTCTCTCCTTAAAAGTCTCAAACCACCCAATTGGGAATCTACATTGCTTATCAAATCTACTTTTTTATACCTTCTTTTTTAACAATATATGACGATCACCTAAATTTTGAAACTTCCAAATCATCTTGGAATTCCTTCAAATTTGTTACCCAGCCTCTCCTCAAGATAGAGAACAAACTCCAGTGCTTTTAAAGCTCAAAACTCTTCTCAAGTTTCAAGACTCATTACCATGTTCTTAAAGTTCTTCAAACCTTCAAGTGCAATAATGGTAGTAACTTGAAATCACCTCCAAATGACTTGAAATTTTAAAACTACACCAAAATAACGCTAGCAAATACAAATTTAGTGTCAAAAACAACAAATAATGAAGGATGCAAATAGAATTTGATTTTAGAATTTTTTTAACAAACTCAAAATTACATTAGAGAAACAAATCTATACTCAACCCTGATAGTGAATGATGTAATATCGGTAACATAAAAAATACAAAAACAAGAAATAAAGATAAACAAAAATAAAGGATAGAAGAGAAGATAATATGGAAAAGAATTAAGAACAATGGCCATAAAACAACCAATGCCAAAATTACAATATTCAAAAAAACAGCAATCTTATAAAAGCAAGACACAAGAATGGGACTTACTAGCAACCATGGCTATATCAAATCTAAGACAACATCAATCAATCCCCTAGAGATAACTCTTAAGAGGAATAATTTCTTCTAGGAAGTAATCCCATCAAAAATTTCTAGCAAAAAAAGTATTAGCCTCAAAATCCCTCAAGAGTATTCTAAAATAATGAGAATTCAACATATCAAATAATCTACCCTAAAGAAAAGATTTAGTATATACCCTTAATGACATAAGGGTTTTATAGCCTTCTTAGTCATGCATATATAGCCCCTTTTCTCCATTATCCAAGTTATTTTCCAAGAGTATCCTTATAATTATATTTGGTATATTCTTGACATTCAACCTTTCATTCCAAGCTACTCCGAGCTTCCAAAGTAGTGACTTGATAACAAGCTCTTGAACTCTTTTACTAGGCTAGGCATGCTTGCATCACCACATATTTTTCATATCTCTATTACTCCTCCAAGCCTACATAGCCACTAACATTTTTCCCATTTACTAAGCACTAGCCATAGTTAGGTTACCCCATCACAAGGAGTTTATATTACATCACAAGGTTATCACTCAAGATAATATTATAGTCCTTGCAAGGACTTTTATCATCAATTCTAAGGAGAATATAGTCTCTATGAGTATTGTATTATGAAAGGTTACCAAGTGACCATCCTTATTTAAAAATTATCAAATTAGCTATCACCAACCAAAAAACTTTTGCAAAATTGAAAAGTGAGACTCCTTATTTGTTCTTATCCCTAAAACCAAAACCTCCATGCACATTATTATAACCCTCATTGTAAACCCAATATGTTCATTGAGATATCTTTCTATGTATAATTTTTATTGTGATATAGACCTCTCACCACCTCATCAAAATGAAACCCAAAAGTGCCTTTTGTCCTCCTCGTACAAACCCTATAGTGGTGAGTAGGCATTAATAATATTCGAAGTGGATGCTCTAATGTCTAACTTAATTTTCATCCTAAATTTGGACCTCCTAATCTCTTAAATTTTCTCCTTTAGCTCACTATCTACTAAGTCCTACTCCTTGAACCTCTTGAGTACCCCAACTTATACTCGTCTATGTGTCATTACATAATTCCTACATATTTAAGATCTTGGACATAAGTTATACTTAATATTTCTTTTCTTAAGAATCTTCACTAGCTCTATAGACTTTCATGTTAAAATCCCTATATTTCAAGACCTTATTCTCATAATAAATATTCCCTCAACTCACATATCACCGTTGACCCTCACTTCCATCCTCAACAACTAACATGACTCTAATCTATAATTAAACACTAGATCCACTAGAGAAAATAAAAACTAATTGATATTTTACATTAAACCAACATGATCAATGCTAATAAATAGGACAGAATCTAGTGGCTATAATCAATACAACAAGACTCAAATCATAACAGAAAGAAAAGAACCCAAAGGTAGGTACACAACTAAGACAATACTAGTAGAACTAAAGGCAGAGTTTAAAGGCAAGAATGAAATAAATGACATAATAAAATAAGTATGTCAAATAAAAAACTATTACACTATATTTACTCGTTTGGTCATTTACTTATTTTTTGCCTTTTTATGTATTTAGAGTCGTCTAGTATTTTTTCCAAGTCATTTACAACTTGCTGGGACTGGTAGTTCATTTCCCTAGTTGCTCGTTTTCCTGTAATCTCAAGTTGCCCTATTTTGAAGTTTCAGCTTTTAAAATGGTGGAACTCAAAAGTGAATTTGTAGTAAACACACTCGGAATTGAATTTTAATAGTTCCATTAGCTCTGAATGCTGACTTTGGTTAGGTCCAACCTTAATTTTTTATCTTGGGGTATTTATTTTGAGTTTGATATGTTTTGTGGAGATTTAGTTCAACCAAAGCTTATTTTGGAGCCTATGTGGTCTTTGGTGATCAGGGCATTAGATTGAAATTTTGACAAATCCATCAGCTCCAAAATGATAATTTTGGGCTAGTTGAGTCATCAGTTTGCTTCTCAGGGAGTCCGGACTTATTTTGGGATCGCTTGTGGAAAGTTGGAAAATGACTCTTTTGATTTGCTTTGGTTTAGGGGTTATTTCCATTAAAATGACCTCCAATGGTCATTTCATCAATTTCGATAAGTCTAGAATATTTTTTCTACTCAAAATACATATTTAGTTTATTATTGTTGGACTCTGTGTTGATTCCTTGCCCCATTTGGAAATTAAGTTGTTGCAAAATTTTTTTGTAGAACCAGGCCTTCAACACCATTGCGCTTCTGGGTATCTGATCGAAGTAAATGCTGTAATTTTCTTTTACATGACTACAGTGGAGGGTGACACAATCACGCTGGGTTGGGGGTTTGGGCTTTTGCGCAATGGCGCTAGGGGTGACGTAATTGGGTGGGTGCTGATTTGATTGTTGGTCTCAATCCATCTAGTATTCTTATCGCACTGTAGTGCGACCAATTTATATTGGTAGTCCACTATTTCCATTTTATTTCCCAATTATTATCCTGCAATTCCTCCCCCTCCTCGTCCACTCTCCCAAAAATTCAAGGGGTAACTGGCGGTTTTAGTCAAGATTGGGCTGGGGAATTGTTCCTCGTATTGAACTCAAAATTGGTAAGTTCTTCCTCCCAATTCCCCTTTCTTATAGCTTTGCATTACCTAAGATGGTGGATTTTTATTTTGTGGCATGATTATAGTTAATCCTTGGTATTTATCAAGTTGGTGTGGTGTTGGAGTTAAGATAAACCTTTCCTTGCAATTTCCTCTCCGTATCAGTTTCGGGCACTTTCGGCTATGTTCGGACCTTTGTCCCTATGATACACTCATTTTGAGGACTTTCACTAATGCCTAGGTAGGCTAGGTTTATTTACTTTTATTACATACTGGGCTATTATTTATGCTTGTAATGTAGTCAGTAGTATGGATTGGGATTTAGGTTGATCGCTAATTTCTAGTTGACTATAATTATTTTATCAATATTTAGGTAACCCGTTAAAGGACGTAAAGGGTAAACGACTGTATGTACAGGTCCTAGCCTCACCGTGTGGGGGCTATGGACCTTGGGGACTATTCGAGTTATCTCACAACAAGTGTTGTGAGATAATCTCTTAGCTGGTGGCCTTTAGCCGATCTTAGACTCTGACTGTTTCTTTTCTTATTATTATTAGCATTAATGTTGATATGTCTTGATTGGGCATTTGTATATTATTGGATTAGGGTGGTGCGACTAGTATTAATAAGGCATAGACCTTGTATTTGGTTTTAGGGCATGGTCCTCCTAGGAATGGACCCTAAGTATGGCACTAATGAGGCACAGACCCCTAAGATAGGTACTAATAGGGTACTTACCTTGCACTTGAGTTTGAGACACATTCCTATGAGGCACGGACCTCGAGTACAGCATATGTGGGCATAAACCTCAAATTTTGGCACTAATAGAGCTTAGACCTTGAACTTAGGTTGAGGCGCAGTCCTCTAGGGTGCGAACCCTAAGATTGGCAATGGTAGGGGCGTATGTCCTTGAGGTTTGATGTTGAGAGGAAGGCCTATGATATGATAGGAATTTATTCAAATTTACTTTCCTGCACCCCCATGTACACTACTTTCGTATTATTTCTGCTCACCGGGATAAAGGAGGGAGTCATGGTGGGTTTTGTTGTGTTGTTTGTTCTTACCAGCAGGATGGGGTGCTAGTAGGTTTTGTATGTATACTTTATGTCCTATACTTATTTATACTATTTGATCCTTTATTCGTGGTGTATACATATACATATAGTTAGTTTGTTCTTGGCTTAGCTGGAACATAGGTACGTTCCCTTACTTTGATTTTGGGTTTTTGAATAGTGGTTACTACCCATATGTGACTGCCATATTTTAGCTCCCTGTAGACCTATACTTAACTCTGTTGCTGGTATTGCACTCCAGCATCTTTGTCTTTCTGGATTATCTGTTAGTTTTACCATTTCCCTACTATCTTTGACCAGTTTTACTTCCTCGCCATTTCTTACTTATACCCTTTTTATCCCGGTCGGCCTATGATGCTTACTAGGTACCTTATTTGGTACTCATTCTGCACTTTTGTACCATTTTTATGGTGCAGATATCGGTAGGATTTATGAAAGACGTCGAAATCGTATAGAGTAGATATAGCTGGTTGCGGAGATTATGGTGAGCTTTGTCATCCAAAATGACTGTGGTTTCCTTGATTTCCAGCATGCTTTATATGTATCTATAGCAGGACTTGTCTAGTTTCACTTTTGTAGGAGTTTCTTTGTATATATTTTATCTTTTAGATACTCTGTGTAGTATCTCCATGTGTCTGACACCAATTTTTGGGATTTGGATTGTATATGTATTTCTTTTGCTTTCTTTTTTACATATATCTACTTATCTTTTTTCTTATATGTTGGATGATTTGAGTGTATATAGCCTATTGTGCATAGCTCCAAGATATAGGGTTAGGCTTGTTTAATGGAGGTTTATAGACACCATTACGACCCAAAATTTGGGTCGTGATAGAGTGGTATTAGATCCTAGATTTATCGGTCTCTCTTGCATTAGAGAAAGTATCTAGTAGAGTCCTAAAAATCAGTGCATAAACATCTACATCTAATCATTGAGAGGCCATGGGCTGCCTTAGGAGACACTCTCCTCTTTTGAATACTGTCGTGTGTTGATATTCATACCATTTTTGAGAAGTTACTTTGGCTTTACTCTTTTGTAGATGATCCGTACTAGAGGATTTTTTGTAGATCAGGACCGTTCCCCAACCAGTTGGGAGGGGGTAGGGGAGGACGCTCCACCGGTCCCTCTTTCCCCAGTTATCTCACAAAAGAAGGAACCACCTGTTCCACCACCACATCCTATTCATCCACCACCGGCCACATTCAAATGACTATTATGGAAGATGCATTAGATGTTACACAATACAGCAATAGATAGGTCGCAGTCATCTGCTCAAGGAGCGACACAACGTGCACCATCTCCGACAGTGTTTGAAGCCCCAGTATCACCACCACCAGCACCACCGATCGTATTATTTCTGGCTACTGCTATGGCTTCTTCACTAGCACCTGCTCCTACTTTACCCTCATTTAAGGTGCGAAAGACGTTTGACCATTTTCTGCAGATCGCCCCTTACAGATTTTTAGGAATGCAGGGGCAGGACCCCCACGAGTTTATTATGTTATGTGAGGAGCGCCTACAAATATTGGGGCTATTGGACATAAGGTGGATTTTACCTCCTATTTGCTTGAGAGTGTTGCCAGTCAGTAGTGGCTGGATTTAGAGATTACAAGCCACCAGGGTTAGCCCCACTGACTTTGGGGAGTTCAGAGAGGATTTCATAGCCCAGTAAGTTACTAGGAGCATCTGTGAGGTGTTTTAGGCTTAGTTTGAGGGTTTGCATTAGGGCTCTATGATGGTTTCTAAGTATAAAGCCTGCTTCATTGACTTGTCCAGATATGCTAGTGTCTTATTATTTATAGAGGAGGAGCGGATTCGCTGCTTTGCTCATGGGTTGAGGTCAGATTTGCATGGTCAAGTTGAGTTTCTACTAGTGCTGCAAAAGTCATTTTTGGATGTTGCGGACCATGCCTGTAGGATGGATACTTTGGCTCGTTAGGCCCAAGGGGGTGGTGAGAAGAGGCAGCACCATTAGGGAAGATTTTCATGGTCTAGATTAGAGGGTCATGATTTTGGCCTATGAGTGTGGAGAGTAGGTTCATTATTATAGAGGATGCCACAGGGTCCCCATAGATTGATTTGCTGAGGGGTGATTTGAGTACGAAGACTAGGGCCACTTATCCCAAAATTATCTGAAATGTAGGGTCACTCAGGTTGCGGTGTTACCTATTCATCCATTGAGTGTATCTACCCAATGGGCACGTCCCTAGTGGTGGATTGGGTATATGGGTCATTTCTAGTAGCTATTCAGGGTCATGACACTTAGGTTGACTTGATTGAGATGGATATGCTAGCTTTTGATGTGATCTTGGGTATGGACTGGTTATCCCTCTATCGTGCAGTCTTGGATTGTTATGCCAAGACCACGACCTTGTCTGTGCCTGGTGTGCCCTCTTTACTATGGCGCAGTCCCATTAGACATTCCTCGATTGGGTTATTACCTATTGTCAGGCTTGTAGACTTATTGTTCAAGGTTGCTATGCTTATTTAGCCCATGTTACAGATGTTAGTGCTGAGTCCCCTTCCCCTGAGTCTCTGTCGGTTGTTAGTGAGTTTGTCGATTTTTTTCCTGCTGATTTGCCTAACTTACCACCAGAGCGTGATATAGAATTTGCTATTGATGTTGATCCGGGCATAATGCCCATTTTTATTCCTCTGTATTGTATGGCCCCAGCTGAGCTTTGTGAGTTTAGTTTTCAATTGCACGATTTTCTTGACAGGGGTTTCATCCATCCTAGTATATCATCGTGGGGTGACTCCTTCTTTATTGTATTCATCAATGATATATTGGTTTACTCAAAGAGTCGAGCCAAGGACAAGGGGTACCTAAGAGTCATGTTGCGGACTTTGCGGACTGAGTGATTCTATGCTAAGTTCTTAAAGTGTGAGTTTTAGCTAGACTCTATCTCTTTTCTAGGCCATGTGGTGTCAGGTACTGGTGTTAGTGTCGATTCGGCTAAGATAGCCGCAGTTACTGGTGTTAGTGTCGATTCGGCTAAGATAGCCGCAGTTTGTGATTGGCCCCAACCTAGTTTTGTCATAAAAATTTACAGTTTCCTTGGGTTGGCTGGGTATTATCGTTGTTTTATTATGGATTTCTCTTCTATTGTAGCCCATTGACTAGACTGACAAGTAATGAAGTGCCCTTCTAATGGTTAGCTTCCTGAGGCGGAAAGAGTTAATGACTACTACTCTAATCCTTGTATTACCAATTGAGGGTCAGTCGTTTGCAGTATATTGTGACACTTATGATGTTGGATTAGGTTGTGTTTTGATATAGCAGGGCCATGCTATAGCATCTGCGTTGAGGCAGTTGAAGGATTACAAGTGCAACAACCCCACCATGACTTAGAGTTGGCAGCAGTAGTCTTTACGTTTAAGTTCTAGAGGCACTAACAGTATGGGGTCTATTGCAAGATTTTCATAGATCATCGCAGCTTGCAGTACATTTTGAGTCAGAAGGAGCTTAACTTGAGGCATTGGAGATGGGTTAAGCTCTTGAAGGACTACGATTTGAGTATTTTCTACCATCCGAGCAAGGATAATATGGTTGCTGATGCCTTGAGTCGAAAAGTGATAAGGTTGGGTAGCTTAGTTGCAGTTTCCTTTTTTGAGAGGTCGTTCGCTCGGGACATTCAGTTCTTGGTCAACATAAGGGTTAGATTGGTTCTTTTATCATCGAAGCGGATTATTTCCCGTACTGAGTCCAGATCATCTTTATTTGATCAGATTCGACAATGCTAGTATGAGGGCCCACATTTAGTTCAGTTGAGAGGAAGGGTTCTATTGGTGATTTTATTTTAAATATGGTAGATTTTGATAGCTTTTTGTGGTTTTATGTCTGCCTTATTGTTTCGAGGGTTAGTGATCTGATACAGACTCTATTGTGTGAGGCTCACTGCTCTACATATTTTATTCACCTGGGTATCGCGAGGATATACCACAATTTGAGGCAACACTACTAGAGGTATAGTATGAGGAGGTCTATAATGTCCTTCATGTCTCGGTTTTTGAACTGTCAGTACGATAAGTTCAAGCTCCAAAGACAAGGTAGTGAGATGAAGAGGCTACATATCCCTGAGTGGAAATGGAAGAGGGTTACTATGGATTTCATTACAGGCCTTCCCTGTACTTCTAGGGGTTATGATTGCATTTGGGTCATCGTGGATAAATTGACAAAATCACATCACTTTTTTACTAACACATTCGACTAAGGGTGCAGAGAGATTGGCTAAATTATATGTCTGTAAGGTGGTTAGGATTCATGGTGTTCGTATTTCTATCATATTTGATTGGGGTACACAGTTTACCTCGTAGTTTTGGAGGTCTATTCAGAGAGAATTGGGTACCTAGGTTGATTTGAGTACAGCTTTCCACCCGCTGACTGATGGGAAGTTCGAGAGGACCATTCAGGTGCTTCAGTACTTGTTGCATTCCTGTGTTTTTAAACTAAAGGCAGTTGGGACAGACATTTGGCCTTGGCAAAGGTCTCATATAATAACAGCTACCACTCCAGAGTTTTGATTGGCTCTATGATACTACAGAATAAGTCAGAGTTATTCAGAATAGGTTGCGGTAGCATAGAATAGGCAGAATTCCTACGTGGATCGTAAGCTTTGGTCCCTCGAGTTCAGTGTTGGCAACTTGGTGTTTCTTCAGGTTTTAACCATGAAGGGTTTTATAAGATTTGGTAGGCGGGTCAAGCTTAGCCCATAATTTATTGGGCCTTATGAGATCTTACAGACGGTTGGGGAGGTTGCCTATAGACTTTCTTTACCGCCAGAGTTAGCTGCAGTTTATTCGGTTTTCTATGTATCGATGCTCCTCCACTATGTACGAGACCCATCCCATGTCCTTCACTGAGAGTCCATGTATATTGATGAAATCTTGACTTATATAAAGGAGCCTGAGACTATTATAGACAGGGATATGAGATAGCTCAAGTCCAGGGACATTCCGGTTGTGAAGGTTCATTAGGAACATCAACTAGTCGAGGATGCTACCTGCCAGAAAAAGTGTGATACATGGGCCCAGTATCCTCATTCGTTTGAGCATTCAGGTACTACTCTATCCTTGACTTTTGAGGACGAAATTCCTATTTAGTGATGGATGTTGTAATGACCCGTTTGGTCATTTACTTTCTTTTTCTCCTTTTTCTATGTTTAGAGCCATCTAGTAGTTACCCCATGTAATTTATAACTTTTTGGGATGGGTAGTTCAGTGCCCTGAAAGATCATTTTCCCGTTATCTCAAGTTCCCTTATTTTGAAGTTTTAGTTTTAAAATGGTGGAACTCGAGAGTGAATTTGCAGTAAATGTACTCAGAATTGAATTTCAACAGTTCTATTAGCTCCAAAATGCCAACTTTGATCTAGGTGGACCTTAAGTTCGTGTCCCGAGGTTTTTATTTTGATTTTGAGCTATTTTGTGGAGATTTAGTTCAACTAATACTTATTTTGGAGCCTGAGTGGTCTTTTTGTGATTGAAGCATTAAATCGAAATTTCAACAATTTCATCAGCTTTGGAATGATGATTTCGGCTAGTTGATTCATTAGTTTGCTTTATCGAGAGTTTAGGCTCATTTTGGGATCACTTGTGGAAAGTTGGAAAATGGCCCTTTCTTATTTTCTTTGGTTTAGGGGTCATTTTCGTAAAAAATAACCTCTAATGGTCGTTTCGTCGATTTAGATGATTCTGGAATATGTTTTTCACTTAAAATCCATATTTGGTTTGTTGTTGTTGGTCTCCATGTGATTAAGTGCCCCGTTTGGAAATCTAATTGTTTCAGAAATTTTCTGCAGATCCAGGCCTTTAGCACGATCACACTCTTTGCAACGCAATCGTGTAAATGCTGTAATTTCTTTTGCATGATCACAGTGGTGGGCGATGCAATTGCGCTAGGTTAGGGGTTTGGGTATTTGTACAATCACGCTAGGGGCGACACGGTTGAAGTAGGTACTGATTTAGATGTTAGGCACAATCGCGCTAGTCCTCTGTAATCTCTCTATGGCACGACCTGTTTATAAACTGGCAGTCCATTATTTTCATTTCATTTCCCAAATTTTCTCCTTCGATTCCTCCCCCTCACTCGTCCATTCTTTCACCAATTCAAGGAGTATCTAGTGGTTTTAGTCAAAATTGGGTTGGGAAATTGTTCCTCGTCACCTTGTCATTGAAATTGGTAAGTTCTCCCACCCTTTTTCCTCTTCCTTATAGCTTTGCATGACCTCCAATGGTGGATTTTTGATTCGTGGCTTGATTATAGTTAATCCTTGGTATTTAGCAAATTGGTGTGGTGCCTGTAATTTCCTCTCATTTTCAGTTCTGCAAACTTTCGGTCACATTTGGAGCTTCAAGCCTATGGTGTGCGTATTTCGAGGACTTCACTGACGCCCATGTAGGCTAGGTTTATTTACTTTCATTATAGACTGGGCTATTATTTTGTGCTTGTGATGTGGCCAATAGTGTGGGTTGGGTTTTAGGTTGATCGATGCATTCTAGTTGACTTATGATTAATTTATCGATTTTTGGGGGCCCATGTAGGGGCGTAGAGGGTGAAGAGTTGTATGTTCCGAGTCCTAGCCTCACTGCATAGGGGACACAGACTTTGGGGACTATTTGAATTATCGTGCAACGAGTGATATAAGATAAGCACTTAGTTGGTGGCCTTTGGCCGATCTTAGACTTCGATTCCTTTAGTTCTTGTTATTATTAGTATTAATGTTGCTATGTCGTGATCGGGCATTTGTATATTATTGGATTTGGGTGGTGATACTAGTGTTAAAATAGGGCTTAGACCCTGTATTTGGTTTTGAGGCATGGTCCTCTGAGGCACAGACCTTGAGTATGGCACAGACCCTCGATAGGTACTGATGGGGTACTTACCCTGTACTGGAGTTTAAGGTTTAGTCCACCGAGGCACAGAACCCGAGTAGGGCCTATGTGGTACATAGACCTCGGAGTTTGGCACTGATAGGGCTTAGATCCTGGACTTGAATTGAGGTGCGGTCCTCCAGGGCGCAGACCCTAAGATTGGGACTGGTAGAGGCGTAAGTCCCCGAGATTTGACTCTGAGAGGGAGGCCCATGGTATGATAGGACTTTATTCAAATTTACTTTCCTGTACTCTCGTGTCGTACTTTCGTATTGTTTTTGCTCACTAGGCTTATGGGGGGAGGGTTCACGGTGGGTTTGTTTTGCTATTTGTGTTTACCGATGGGATAGGGTGCCAGGTAAGTTTTGTATGTTTACTTTCTGTCCTATACTTAGTTTTACTTTACCGTTTGATCCTTTACTCATGGTGTATAGATATATATATGGTTAGTTGGGTCTTGGCGTAGCTGGAGCACAGGTACGTTTCCTTACTTCAATTTTGGATTTTCGAATAGTGGTTACCACCCGTACGTGACTATCATGTTTAGCTCCCTGTAGACCTGTACTTACACTCTATTGGAGTTATTTCACTCCAGCATCTTTATCTTTCTGAATTATCTGTTAGTTTTACCCTTTTTCTACTATATTTGAACTATGTTTACTTCCTTGCTATTTCTTACTGTATTTATTTTAGCTCAGTCCACCTATGAGCCTATTGGGTACCTTGTTTGGTACTCATGCTGCACTTTTATACCATTTTCGTGGTGCAAATACCCGTAGGGGTTATTGGAGACACCAAGATCGTGCAGAGTAGTACAATCGGTTACGTAGATTACAATTGAGCTTTGTCATCCGAGATGACTGTGGTTTCCTTGATTTCCTGCCTTCTTTATTTTTGTCTATAGTAGGACCTGAGTAGTTCACTTTTGTAGGAGTTGCTTTGTATATATTTCTTCTACTTTGGCTTTTACATATATCTGCTTATGTTTTTTTTCTGCTATGTTGGATGATCGAGTGTATATAGCCCATTATGTGTAGCTCCAACCCGTAGGGTTAGACTTTTCTACTGGAGGGTTGTAGACATCATCATGACCCGAATTTTGGTTCGTGACATACACAGAGGCAGAGGCTATTCTAAATTTTATAACATGGATACACAATTTAAAAAATAGAAGAAAAACTTGTAGTTTAGTTATCCTCAATGTAAATAATTTGACCTTTAACCAAGTGTACCATTTAATCTTCTTGCAGCATGGGTGCCAGTAGGTAGTAGTACTATATTAATTTTAAAAAATATATACATAAAATATTTAATTTTACGGGGAGATCATGGGTTCACGTGCCTTATTTTTAAATATAAAGTTGCCCTTGCATAGAAGCTGAATCAGATAAAAACTAAAGAAAACAGTTATAAATTTAATAAAAAGCTCTAAAATAGTATGTAAAAACAAGATAATAATGCTTGAAAAAAAAGTTATAACCGAAAGAATCTTATCACTAAATTTTTTTTAACAAAAGAACAAGTACGAGAGAATGTAAAGATTCAATTAACAGGAAAGAATAACAAGAAAAGCATCAAGTGCGCAAGAATAGAAAGAACAATAACTACAGATGCACAAGCATCTTAAGCAATATAATAGGCTAATACGAAATAATAAAAAATGACCAGGTGCACAATAATTTAGCTGAAGAATATATAATCTAGAGTTAAAGTCGAAGTGTCGCTATGTGACTTTACTGCTGCCCACTGTTGTTGTTGTTCCCATTGTATAACGAGACTGCTTTTCTACTATCGATTGACCTTGGTGAAACAGACATGAGGAATAAAGAATAGTATTGATAAGTTCATATTTTACAAACTTATCTCTTGTCTAAGCTTGAATTTTTGCTTCACTATATACGACAAAGAACCATCTAATGTTGTTTGCCTATTTTTGCAAGTGTTTGGGAGCTAGAAGAAATACGAGTAGAATCGAGTTGAAAAGAGTCAAAAAGTGATGATAAAAGGGTAAGAATACACCAATGCAGAAAGAGACTGAGGCAGCAATGAAATGTGGTTCGTATTTGGAAAATATAGCCATAGACGAGAAGATATGGAGCACAGAAGAACATAATGCATGCCATAATACATTAACAAATTGTGGTTGATTTGTGATCCGTAATTCATCAAATGCGAAATACAGTCTCGCCACATCCTGAGCTAGAATTGACATAGGAAGCACGCAAAATGCGTTGCATTTGTCAACCATATTCCACCAAATGCGGTGAAAATGCAGCCACAAAATAACTTAACGAGGGTAATTTTGTCTATTTGGTGCATTATATTTTCGAGTTTTAAAACATTTCCTAGGATTTTGTAATCAGTATCTTTAGAATATCAAATGTGGTGAAAATGCAGCCACAAAATAACCTGATGAGGGTAATTTTATCTGTATTTGGTGCATGATATTTTCGAGTTTTAAAAGATTTCCTAGGATTTTGTAATCAGTATCTTTAGAATATTTTGAGACAAATTTAGAGGAGAGAAGTACCATATTTTTTAGTAATTGGGTGACAACGATTTTTGTGCATCTCGAATATTGTTCTTGGATAACGTGAAGTAACAGAAATACTTTTTACTCGTCTCTTGAATATTGGAAGGACGTTTTCTCTCCTTTTCAGGGTTTTTGCTGCACTTATCTTCGTAACTAGGATTGTGAGAATCAAGATGTAATAATAACAATGAGTCTACCATACTAATTTAGGATGGAAACTTCACATGTATTACTAACTCTTTTGAATTGAATATTTTTAATAGTTGCAAACATTAAAACTTATTGGAATTCTAAACTTGCTTGATTGAAGAGGTTAAGATTAGGAAAAAGGGCTAGTGTAGAATACCGTTTCAATTGGATAATTACTATATCAAATAAGTGCTAGTAATACCGTTATAATTAGATAATTACTAATTTTTATTAATGTCGTTGAACAACGGTAATTACAATGAAAGTGGAAATAACCACTACGGAGGTTACTCTCTATTTACAGCACCCACTAATATGGCTGCGGAGGTTACTCCCTATTTACAGCGCCCACTAATGTGGTCGTTACAAGAGACAGGTATAAACACCAGAAAGTAGGAAGGCAAAGGTATGTTTACTATACTATTTACAAAGAATAATCATATACTCTTCCAAAGTCTTTACTAACTCAAGCATCGGAGAATTACCCCGGGGACCACCCTGGGCTCTATTTTATAGGTGCTTATTTGAGATTCATTGCGGTTGTTTCTTATTGTAAGGTAGATTTATTAGTAGAATTGTTGGTGATCTTTTGAGATTCATCAATTGGCACCGTCTGTGTGATCAAACCCACGACCACATGGGGAACGAAGTGAAATAGTTGTAGACTTTTTGTTCTGAAATAATAGAATTCAAATAAGGAGGTTACCACAAGAAGTAAAAATACATGAGGGGAAAGTCATGATGGCATGACTACGGCACGTGGTGATGCTGGATGAGCTGGTAGTGGCCACGGAGGTAGGGCACAAGATAGCCGAGTGTCTACCACCTATTCCAGTCAGCGAGGTGACCAAGACTGAATGATGACAAATGTCTGGTCTACCACTACAGAAAGATTTGCTCGGGAACACCGGGTTTTGTTTCAACAATGGTGTAACGAGCACCCCGAGATGAGGTCCAATGAGGATACTCAACTCAATCAAGGGAGATGTCACGAATGAGAGAAGGAAGCACAACAAAGTTCAACGGAGTCAACTGACTCGCATTCTGATGACGAGAATCCTCATCACAAGAAGCGAAACAAGCATATTCTAAGGGACGACGACGTCAAAGTCGTAGCCCTCGTTAAGATCATAGCTCGCTCCGAGATCATAGTGAAGGAGTTAGCCACAGAAAAACTCCTCAAGAGAATTTTATTAAAAGTGAGATAAAATTTTGGGAATTGACGAGGCAGGCGCCTAATTACTCCTTTCTCCAGGGCCATAATGAATACTCCCCTACCAAAAGGTTTCAAATCCCCAGCGATTAAACCCTATGATGGGAGCACTTAACCTAGTGATTTCTTATCACAGTTCAAACTTTAAACAATGAAGCGTTAGTGCAATATGGAGCACATGTCTTAAGTGATCCCAGAATTTTTAATCGAGAAAGCCAGGATTTAGTTCGTGACTTACCCGAGGTAGCATCACTTCATTCCACCAAATGGTTGAGCTCTTTTATGCTTGTTCTTACTAGAAAAGGAAGATGGTGAAGAACTCTGTTGACCTTCTAGACGTCAACCAAAAAGGCGATGAAAACATCAATGCGTATTTGGAGCGCTTCACGGAGGAAATCCTGCATATCGAACAGAAGACTGATCAACTTGAATTCAACGTTCTTAAATGGACTTTAGCCCGGGTATCTTTATATCAATCTAATGAGGAACCCACCACTAACAAAACAGGATTTGTTTAGGGTGGTGAGAAATTTTTCCATAACGGACGAGGCAAACAAAAAGAAGCGAGAAGGAAATAAGGCTGAAAAGAAGTCTGGGGAAGAGAAGATCCCCAAGAAGAACGTATTTGACATATTAAATAGGGGTGAATTGAGCCCAAAATTTTTGAAAGTATCTTGACACCACTGACAAAGACGAGATCGGAGATCCTGGCCCTCTATTAGGGTGTGTTAAGGCCACCACAAGTACTACATCCCCCCCATATAAACGATCTCGAAGCCTGTAGTGTCACTTTTAATAACGATCACGTAACGAGACCGAGACGTGTAAGGATCTCATGAAGGAGATCGAAGAATGCTTAAAATGAGGTATGCTGACACAGTATACAACAGCCTCTACTAGTTCCTCTCGAGGTCATTGATAATGCTCAAATACACCCTCGAAACCAATCAAGAGCGTACATAGTCGTTGTCAAGTATAATTACCCAACTAGGTTGAGGTCGAATTCTCGGGGAGTGATGTGGTCTATGTTCACGATGGTGCAAAAAGTCATTAAGTTATGCTAATTAACCCGACAAAAATGTAGAGAAAATAAAATGGGGGGTTTGATTTAATCTAACAATATGATTTTCCAGCTTATTGCTAGAGAGTGGTTCTACAATTTTCAACGTGAATAGTAAGGTTTTGGTGTGTTACTTGGGAATGTGCTCCAATATCTTTAGTTAATAGTGAAGGTAACAGAGTATTTGAATGAACAAGTGGTGTGTTGGTGTTGTGCAAACTAGGTTTTAGGTGACCAAATAAACACCTCTATTTCTTTGGACATCGTGTTCAAACCATTCTCTAGAAATCATGAACACACTATTGTATGCAACCTTAAAGTGCATTGACTAGCTGCTATCTCTAGTAAGCTAGTGCATTAGGTTTAACCTAATCAATGCTATGAAGAAACCCGCAAGTGTGAGCCCATTCTCATGGCTCCTACACTTGTTCTGGACTAGTATAGAGTTTGGAACCTTTATTTCTATCCAACAAGGGTTCCCACTAGGCACAACACCCCCACACCAGGTTTCATCAACACTCTATCACCCATCTACTTACCCAAAGTGTATCATTCACACTATCCCAAGCACAATGGATTAGCTATGTATAATGAACAAGATAGAATATATACCATTCATTGGAATATAGTCGGATATAATGTTCTTGCTGTAATCCAAAGTTTCTCTGGCTAGTTATACAAGGATTAATCAAAAACTAAAAAGGATGAGTAACAAAAGAGTAAAAATGAGGTTCTTGAGCTTTTCACTTGTCTTCTTGCTCCCCAAGACGTGCACCCTTTTTTTGTATTTCCAAATCTGGTTCTCAGTTTGCAGAAATGGCTTTTATACGTCTCAAATTTCTATCATGGAAATAAGTTCAAGTTACCGCCGTCAATGAAGGTGGTCCGCCGTTCTCATGTTCCAATTGCCGTTATTGGCAGTAGTTGGCAGGCCATCATCAAGTAGGGACGTCGGTGACCGCTGTTTGATACGGCAGTTTGCCTCTTCAGCGACGGTCCGCCGTCTTCGACAGTGTGGTTGATCAACTTTCTAGCCTGCATGGCGGTCTGGTGGTGCCACGGCGGTCCATCGTTCATGACGGTGGTCAGTTCTTGTTCGCTATGCAACACTTTATTTCTTCCTATTTCGCATTTCAGCTCTTGTTTGCTTGGTTATTTCAACAGATATGCATTTTTCCTGAAATATTCACCAAACTAACGTTAGAATCGGGTACAATGATGATGAAAATAGATAACTTAACTACAAATTCAAGTGTATTGACTAGTGTTTCGGCCACTCATTAGTATGTATGTATATTTTTTATTTTTTATTTAATAATAAACATAATTATTATAATATAAAAAATTTAAGAAATTTATATAAATTTTTAGTTTTCTTTAAATGCCCGCACAATATATGCATTGGTTAAATTTTTTTAAAAAAATGATATATTATCTAAGCCAAGATTTAATAATAGAGAATCATTGAGATTTTAATTTATTAAAAATATTTAATTTCTATCCCATCTAATGACATACAATTCAATAACCAGGACTCGCACTAGACTAAAATCAAAGTTTCTGGAGCTAAAGGTACTGTCGGAATTTGATTCGGAGCTTGTTTGCTACGAAATCAGTCTCGAGTTCCACTATTCTGAAGTTAAAGCTTCAAAACAAGAAAACTAAGATAAAATACAATAGAACTTCCAGGAAACCGGGCTACCGGTCCCAGCAAGTCATATATGACTTGGGGAAAATATAAGGACGAACTAAATACAAATAGCATGTAAAGCAAGAAAATAACCTCCAGGGTCAGTATAGCATCCACCACTAAAAAGGACCTTTGTCCTCGAAAGTTAAGGAGGAAGGAATACCCGAAGACTTTAATATGTAAAGATAATAGACCTGCATATCTCTCTCTATCTCCTAGGTGGTTTCCTCGATTAGATGACTAGCCCAACGAACCTTCACGACCAGAATCTCCCTGGACCTGAACTGTTTCACATCTCTGTCTTATATGGCCTCAGGATCCTTAACATAGGTCAAATTATCATCCAACCATACTGTATCACGGCAAAGTTGATCATAGGCAGATTTACCTGCCTATAAGCTATATACCTTGTACGAATCTTCTTTGTTTAGAGAATAAATTGTGTAATGCATAATGTGTTTTCTTATTGAATCACTTGGAAGTTATTTGAATGCTTTAGTTTTTGTTTCTTTATATTGTTTTCAGCTTTTTTTTTGTTTATCTGTGCAACAGATCTAATCACTTGATCTTATTCTTTCGATTACTCAGTAGGTACCAGTACAGGTAATCTAGCACGAGACAGAGATTTGGCAGAACCATTGGCGGAGCATGAACATTTCCTCCATTCTCAGCGTAGAGAGAGATCAAATCTTCAGTCAAACTTTCACATCTCGCTGGATCCACCAGTTGTACTAGTACCCGCCGGGATGGAAGCGCCATGATCTGTGCGCGAAGTGGCTATTCTGAGAGCCACCAATGCTACCTCTGCCATTCAAAAGCCCGCTCCAGGAGGTAGATTTGAGCTGAAGCAGAATATGGTGCAATTGCTGCACACTAGCGGGCAGTTCACTGGTCTCCCCCATGAAGACCCACAACAACATATCCAGAATTTCTTGGAGATCAGTGACACGTACGTCCCCACGGGAGTTTCAGTTGACTATGTGCGACTTACACTGTTTCCCTTCTCCTTATTGGGGGAAGCCAAGAGATGGTTGACGGTAGAGCCACCAAATTCTATTCATACGTGGGAGGACTTGGCACGGAAGTTCTTAATCCGGTCCTTCCCATCGGGTAAGACAGCAAGGCTACAAAGAGAAATTATTAGTTTCAGGCAGAATCCGGGAGAGAACTTGTTTCAAGCCTGGGAACGATTCAAAACACTTTTGAGAAACTGCCCTCACCATCAACAGTCGAATAAAGTGCTGCTTCACACGTTTATCGAGGCGTTGGAACCCAATTCAAAAATATTATTAGATTCAGCTGCAGGGGGCCAAGCTTTGGAGCGCACTTTCGACGAGATGTACACATTGCTAAATAGAATTGCTACAGGGAATCCAGACTGGAATGGTGATGTGTCGAGATTTCTTTCCAAGAAAAGCACTGCAGGATTGATGGAGTTGGATGCAGTTACTGCCCTCTCGGCTCAATTATCATCTTTGCATAACATGTTTGCTAAGGCCTTTGGAAATCAACAGCAGCAGATAGCAGTTAACGCAGTCCAATCGCAGGCTCTAAGGTGGTGCGAAACATGTGGCAGTGGCGACCATACTTCTGAGGGATGTAGTTCTAACCCCGATTCCCTAAATTTCATTGGCAACTCACAGTGTAATTAGGGACAGCAGGTGTAAGGAAATTCATACAACGCCAATTGGAGAAACCACCTAAATTTCTCTTGGGGCGGAAATCAGAATCAGCCCCCTCAACAAAATACAGGTATTTATAGAAATCAGCAGCTGAATCAAACCCATCAGCTGCAGAATGC
>JBDJHY010632785.1:0-16207 GCA_039654485.1 Withania somnifera | reverse complement strand
AGCCTTAACAAAGAACCATAAACACATAATGGGACACAAAGCCTGAAACATGCATCTGGTATACAACTCATATAACAGTATATGTATATGCGTGCGCGCACACACACACACACTTGAGAATTCCTACGTGGGTCTATGAAATCTATACTAGAATTCGATAATTAATTACTTTTGGGATACACCTCGACCTACCCATAATGTACCCATAAATTCTCTTCTACAAAATAGTTATTACCACCTCACTATCACAAATAACTTAAACTAGCTGCTCTTTGCAGACGCAACATCACCATTACGATCACGAAGGATAAATTTTCCTATACGAGCAATTGAAGAAACAGTTGTGACTAGTATTTCATTTCACCCCTCAAAAGTCATATGAGGTTCTCCAGACACAAATAAAGTATAAAATTACTCCCAATGCATTCACAATTAAAAAATGAATTGAAGAACACAAGAAAAATGAAGGACGAAATCTTTCATAAAAAAATATTTTTTCCTTCAAAAAAGCAAGGATAGAAGAATTCATATCCATCGCTTTTTTAAAATAAAAAAAAATGCAACGAGAAAAGAGTCCCTGGCCGTTGTTTTTCTACATCAACAAAAACCTGCAATATTTGTACAACAAAACCTGCAACTCAATCCTATTCAATAAAAAACAATGCCAACCAACACTAATTCAATCTAAAACAAGCATACAATAATAAAACGTATTCCAAATCATAAGAACACATAAAATATCGACCAAAATCACCAAACATTATATTTAAAACTTAAAAAATATCTCTAAACATGTCCATAAATTACAAAAGTCAATAATATCGTCAAAGCACATTAATCATAAGGGGTAAACTAGAGAAACTCATTTTTAGTACTCTCAGTATCTTCACCATCGGATAATGAAGGGGAAGATGAAAAATGAGTGGGATGACAACCTCTACACGAGCCATATGAATAACTTGTTCCTTTAGATGCTCGGAGCTATTTATGGATCTTGCACTCATTTTAAGTGATCATTTGTTCCTCCAACTGTGTCAAGGCATGTGTAATCTCTACAATCAGTTGTGACATATGATCGAGCTGAACTGAGTCACTAGTCGCGGTCTGGATTAAGGAACCAACACCTTGCAATCTTAATCGAAGGTCTCACATATTATTTGTAACACCTTGAATCTTGTTCCATGGTGACAATAACCGAAACTAAGTATGGTATGAATGCTTGAAGTAACTTGAGTTCATAAAAAAATTCTATCACGAAGTTGAGTTTAAAGTCTTTCTCAAAAAGCTTAGTTTTGAAATTACTTTATGCTTGGGTCAATTTTAAATAATCATATATGTTGATATATAATGATTTGTGTGACCCATGACCTATCCACATAAAGGTCCTTTAGTCTAGTTTCTAATGAAATAAATCTCATATCATTTAGTGTTTGGCGTAAAAGGTTATGGCTTTTTTACTAAAATATGTCCAGCAGTGAAATCATAGTACTACCCCTGGACTACAATAGTATGACTCATAGATTGACAGAGTATGACTCATGGTAGGTGTCGTACTGTTGAACAAAAATCTTTTTATTTCACTGTTAAGGGTCCCCAAGACCCAACCACTACCCGTACACTTTAATATCATGACCCATATTATCAAATCGTGATATAAAAGCCGAAAAACCAAACTTTTTATCTATTAAGTATGAAACCCATACAACGAGTCGTGGAGTTAAGGTCTATGATCTGTGGACCTATCTCGTACAATGAGATGATCTTATTCCATAACTCATGGAGATGTACCTCATAAATCGTGAAGTGATACTTCACGAATCGTGCAGTCCTTCCAATAATTTTCCTAGTTAGTTTAATGAATGTTATTTGGGGTAATTTCTTTGAATTTTTGGGCTAAAACCATGTCATTTTGGCTTATAAACATAATAATATAATTACCCTAAATACTTAATACATGAATATTTTATCTAAATTAAATCAAGATAGGGTTTTTCTTCCAACTTCTCCAAAGAGATAAGAACTAGGGTTTGTCAAAGGAACTTCATTGTAGCAGCTTGATAGTTGACTTTTTACCATCAAATTGCTTTTGATAAGGTATATGGGATTTCAACAAGGACTGATTTCATCCTTTTTACCAAAAACCCATTTCTATATAAGGTTTTGAAGATGTACAAACATGCTAGGGTTGTTGTTTAATTCTATTAACCATGATTCCCTAAATGATTTAACAAATATTTTTAAGTTAGAATTATGATGTTTTCATGATGATTATTAGTTATGAAATTCCTCATGATTTAGCATAATTTCATAATTGAAGTAAAATAAAGAAAAAGTCTTTGAGGTAAGAATTGATGATTGTTTTCAAGGTTTATTCTTAAAACTTGAATTGAGCAATTAAGTGTCATAATTACATGACTTACTACATGACTTAAAGTATGAACTTGGATCATGTCTAAACTAACTATTTTGGCTAATTGAGTTGAACTGAGGAAGACAATGATCCTATTTCTTAATTGATGATATGTGAAGTGAGAATCTAATGAAGATTCTAATTTGAGTATATTCTCCTATTTCATCTGGGTTCCAACATGAATTAAACTGAAGTAACTAAAGGGCCACTAAATTAAAAGTGTAGATGGAAGAGTTCGGGAAGGTCTGGTGGTTGATTACAGAATGTCCGTTAGTCAAAAAGCTTGAAAAAGAAAGTTAATTAAAGTAATTATATTTTTATGGGTGGAGTATTAATACAGAGGGTAAGCAGAGGCCCTTATAGCCCAACCTGCATAGCCTAACATACAGATTATTATTATTTTGGTAACACTCAGTTGTACCTGTATCCTACTTGGATCCACTATAGTTAGTATACTTCCCCTTTTGCAAGGTTAGGAACCCCTACTCAAAGAGTAGTATGTGGACTTCATCACTTTATGCCTTAAGGCATATCAGTTATAGAAACTCCCAGAAAGAGAAGCCAAAATTGAATGTTTTGAACGAAAGAAAGTCAAGTCTTGTTTTTAACTAAATTGTTATCTTTTGTTAAGAAATGAAGAGTTAAGTTGTTTTAGTTGAGTTACTTAATATATGAGCTTTTTAACTTTTTCATTATAAGCTGGTAAACTTCTTATTTGAGTTAGATATGAAGCGGATATTTAGTGTTCATGCATTTCATAGTACTTTTCATTATACTGTACAACCTATTTTATACCTGCTCATATACTCAGTGCATGTTTTGTATGTTGCTTCTACTCTTGCTGCATGTGTTAACCCCTATGCAGATACTGCCAAGAATTCGGACATTCTAGGTTGACATTACTTGCAAATGTAGAAGATTAGAATATTGGTGAGTCCTCACTCGATCCGAGTGAAAGTTATGGAGTTTTGTTTTTTTATTATTTCATTTGTTAGAGACTAGCTAGTAAACTCTTGTGCTATTAGTCCATCACTTCGCTAGTAGAGGCTTTCAGAATGATATGTATAATTTAGAGACCAGATTTATCTATTCTATTATTAAGACTATGTAACGACCCAAAAATCGTGCTATGATGGCATCTAAATCCCACCTGTAGACAAACCCAATCCCTAGACTAGAGCATAAAGTGATGGACTAGTACCAAGGATCAAGAGAAGAGAGGAGGGAGATAAAGAAAAGAAGTAGAAGTAACACACCAAAATACACAACTAAACTTACCCCCCAAAATATCATGTCTGTAGAGCATCTATATATAGAAAAGGTTCAAAATCCAACCTACAACGGGGAGCTTGAATGCTGACTGCTCACTATATCTCCTGAAACAGCACTAAACTAGCTCGCACCATCGCGTCCGTCTTGAAGAATAAATACTAAAATTGCATAAAAAAAGATGCAGAAGTATAGAATGACCCTTGATGAAATCCAAAACCTCGTCCTTATATCAAACTTCCCAAGAAGCACCCCTTACCACCTCTCTCTGAATCATGATGCCCTGAAGGAGTGTCATATTAGTAACACTTGTTGGATCCCGAATGGCTCCCAAACCTTGTATATGATGATACAATATCCTAATATTTGATTTTTATTCTGAAGCTTGGGAAAGCACGTAAGAACCTCAATGGGACCCACCGGGGTCCCCTTCCTAGCCATCTGCAAGGATTAGTGCAGAATAAGGTGATAAGAAACCTAATAACCATACACCACACCTATGGGATAAAAAAGTGAGATTCTTTCCTAAGTGGTTCTTGTAGCCTCCCAAAGTTATGATACGGACGTCTACGTACCGATCCATATGATCCTACTAAATACTTTCTACTACATCTAGAGACACCAGTGAACTAGAAATTTGATACCGCCCCATCACAACCTGAAAATTGGTTGTTATGGCATCTACATCCCACTTGTAGACAAGACTAATCCTTGGCACAGAGCATAAAGCAATAATCAAGAGAAAACACAAGAGAGATGAAGAGAAGAAGTAAAAGGAACACTCGAATAAACATAACTGAACATAACTACCTAGAACTTGGTATCGTGGTTGTAGAGCATCTATATACCAAAAAAGTTAAAATTACAATCCACAATGGGGAAACACTACAATATAACTATCCAGAATCAAAGTAGAACAACTGTAGAGATAGAAGAAGGACCATCCAGCATGGATACTGACTGCTCACTCTATTTCCTGAAACAACACCAAACTAGCTCGCACGATTGCGTCTTTACTAATGACTCATACTAAAACCTATATCACAAAAAGATGAAGAAGTGTAGCATGAGTACTAAAAACAATGGGTAACTAGTAGGCATTATAGGCTGCTGAGAAAAAGTAGGCATAAGCAAGGTAAAGAGCGATCAAGAGCAAATAAGGCAGTGGCACATAATGTATAATTGAAATAGGGTAGTTGCAGTAATAGCTAGTAAGTGTAGGGAAGATTCCAACTATCATTATGTGCAGTATCAGTTAACAAGTATGAAGGAAAGTCACGATCAGGGTATCACACCCAAAACCTGGGCCACAAGAAAATCATGACCAAAAGAGACATATACTTGGAGCGTAACCAGCATAAGAAAGGACCAATAAGAGAATACAAAACCATCAATAAGCTAAGCAATATAACAAGTTCATGAATAGTACCTATCAGAGATAGAAGAGAGAAAATAACATCTATTAGAAACAAATCCAGCCGGCACCCCATTCTACCGGTAGGTGCACTCAGGAAATCAAGCAACCCAACAAGTACTCCCCCTTAAGACCTAAAGAGCAATACCAAGAATGGAAGGATGCAATACAAAGGGGTGCTGCAAAGTAAATAATTCCCACACGCACCCTCCCCGGAACAAGACTCTGCCAGGAGAAGACCCAAGTTTTTCCCATATACTTACCCCTCCTACTCTAGTATACCCATCTCCTAGGCTGTAACTCCTACCTAGTAGTACATCTCAAGCATAACCACCCGATTTCAGAGGGTCCATGGAGGGATCTAATCCCACATACAAATTCCTCAAAAGAATCCAATCGGTGCCATAGTCATCAGGGATAAAATTCCAAAACATGGGCTCAACCCATATATAATATATCAGTGGAAACTCAAGTCCATCCAGGTAGAAATATCCACATCTCGATAAGACCCAACTGTCTCCTAGGAAATATCATGAAATCACAATCGTAATGAGAAAATAGCATCGGATGGTGTGAGAAAATAGCTACATACTTCTTATTAGAACAGTCATTGAGTAAATATAGATGAAATCAGTTTTCGGTTATTACTCTTTCAAAATCAAGTTACCTTTTAAAACATTTAATGTATACTCACTGCACATAACCAATCAATAGGCTAACCTTGTCTAAGTCTGCTAGATGGAATACATAGGATGGCTTCAAAGCCTTAGTCACAACGTACATCCTCTCCTAGCTCAACTATTATCCCGAGCCATGAGTAATCGCACCAAAGATTCCACAACTTCTAAGAAGACGCCCGTTAAGGGCTAAGTACACACCCATATAAGGGAAAACATGAGCTATCACAACTCAGTCTAGTAACACTAACTCCAAATCTTGAAATAGGCTAGGGTACAATATCATAATATAGGCTACTAACTACCCAACAAAAATATATCCGGCTATCTATTTCCAAGTGACTGCATGCGTCCTAATCATATGCAACACCTTAAGTAGAACACAAAACAATCAACCTCCCTAGATCAGCTCTAAATCCCCTACCCTAAATCAGGAGATAGCTACTAAGCTCGAATCACTAGTATAATCCCCTCCCTAACCTCACTATGTTCCAGAATAAATGTATAAACATATTGCTCCAAGGGTTATTTTCCTCCCAAACCATGCTACGTTCCAAAGTGAGCGTAGGACACGTGGTAGGGAAATATAGCCCCAGGTATGTAACTAAGCTACAAGCCACCTAAGTAATTCACATGAATCTAGCAAAAACGTAATTCACAAGTCAAGAGGAGTAAAACAAGACTCATATTTTTATATAAATAGAGGGGTCGAAATCCAAACTAAATATAGGTCTATAAACCCAATAGCTTGGGAAAAGTACATATTTATACCAACATGTAGAGCACATCTCATACATTATATGGTACAAAATATGGCTTAAAATCACGGTAGAAAATAAAGATATAATCTTAGGAAATTTATGTATTATAGTAAACTTGCAACTAAAGAGAAAAAAGAAATTACCCATTAGAAATGATCATAGAATCACCAAAAAGCATTTCTATGGATTGAAACCTTGATACGAACCCTTAATTAATATTATTTTTCTCTAAAAAATTGAAGAGATTAAGGAAAGTTGAGAGAGAAATGGAGAAAATTCAAGAGAAAGAATATATATATATAGACCAAATGACTGGCTGATTTATCAGAAACAACGAGATCTTTCCTGACTGTCTTTCTAACAAAAATTACATGAGATGGAAATGGAGCCTGGTTTCGACAATCCACATATGAAATATTTATGTAATTGATATATTTAGACTGAACGGAATTGGCCAAAAGATGATTTAGGGTTGTATAAAATGAGTGAGGCCTGAATAAGCTATAATTATAAAGGAATTAAGTTATAAAACTACCAGAGAACCTTCCTATCAATCCCAGTAAGCCACAAATGACTTGGGGCAATTACAAGAATGCTCCAAACACAGAGAAATAGCAGGAATTATGACAATCGCTCCGAGGGACATTACAATATTCATCGCTAAAGAAACTTTCGTCCTTAAAAGTTAAGAAGAAAGGATTACCCGAGGTCTGAAATAACAAGAATGCAACATTCAGAGAATTCTTTCATTAATAACTGCCTTAAGGTGCTCGACACAAATTAACTAGTCGTCTAATCAAGTTGACTCATAATAAAGGGTACAGTAAGAATCTAGTATAAAACAACGAGGCAAGGAGATGTAGATGGAATGGGGTGTACCTCCACTAAATCTGAAGGTAGGGCCAATCGGTAGATAGTCCCGCTAATCTTCTCTTTGATACCGTATGGCTCTCAATGAATCCACAAACACTAAGTATCTAATACTAGACTCAAGAAACAAAGTCAATAGTCTATGTAGCTCCTTTGTCTATTCTGTGCTATATGAAATATAACCCAACAAGTCTGACTCTCACTGCAGCATTTCGAATCAAATCAGAAGTTTGAGGCCGTATCTCAACACTACTATACCCACTAATCATCGATCTGCAACGTATACCATACAAAGCCTCGAATGGTGCCATTTGAACACTAGAATAATAACTGTCTTCATATGAAACTTTAGCAAGGACGAATGTCTGCCTCAACCATTATCAAAATCTAGGACACAAGCTCACAATATATCATGAGATACCCAAATAATCCGCTCGAACTGGCTATGAGTCTGTGGATGGAAAATCAGTACATATTATCCTCAACAAATCATAAAGTGAATCAGGTGTTGTTGTCTGAAATAATAAATTCGGTATCTCATATAAGAAAAAGGAATTTTCGAACATAAAAGTAGCAATCCACTCTGCTTATCTCCGTTATGCCTAGACGTATGAGGTAACTGGTATAATGGGCTTTGAGAAGAGTGGTCTGAATCAAAATGTCAACTCTGGAACTAAATAGACCAATTCCTATCCATAATGTACAATCAAAAACCAACAAAACCTTGAAGGAGAGATACCAAGACAACAAACTCCTTGGGTATAATCCACTAACAACATATCAAAAAGGCATCGATACCAACTGGGGCTCGGGAGGGGGAGATGTAAGAAAATTTACCAACTTGACCTTTATCCCAAATATCATATTTGGTCATTTACTAAAATACTCTTTTGGGCTAACCAACAACACCAGGTACAATAAATGGCAGCTGACCCTGTCTGTAAAGCCAACCTTACTCTTGACTTGGAAACTAAAATCAGAGTGACTGCTTGAACCTCGATCATCAAAATCAACTAGGAACCAAATAAAAAGAGCATCAAAACTCAAATGAACTGACCATCCCTATACTCTACTTAGTCATAAGATGATAAGAACCTCAAGTCATGATTGTAAGCTCAATTATTGTCTTTTAATATTAAAATGATGTAACAAACCAAGTCATCGCACTACTAAGAAACCAAATACCCTAAAACCAGATCATCAAAAGATAAGAATAGAGATGAATCCATCCATTTGTAACTTTCTATATTCGGGTGCTGTATCTTAGAACATAAAGGCCTCCCGACTTCCATACAAAGAACACAATCATAAAACTGGATCCCAGCCCAGTATAAATAAGTCACTAGTCCAATCCAAGAAAGTTCAGCAGAAACCAACCTAATATTCACTTACAATGATCAAACATGCACATTCGCATCAACTGACTAGGAATAGAAATGAACTACGTAACTAGGTATATGGAATCCTCTCTGGTACCATAGCCTAGATCCACCATTAAAGGAGCACTGTTGTCTATCATAATATTTACATGCCTATGGGTAAGAGGACTAACCACTAGAAAATGCAGTTGAGGGAACCTGAGAGATAAGTTATAAGCCCATTTAAACCTTACATGGGCGAAGGATAAATATAACCCTTAGTCGATCAATCAAGAATCGAAGGAAAATTAATAGGAAGAGCGAGTCATTTACTCAAAAATACTACGCACTCTGTTTCTCTAGAACCAACCAATGGAAGTCATGGGTAGCGTAGGTCAGAAACTAGAGCTACCAAATAGCTCGCGGTCGGGAAAGATCACCTTAGGAAAACTAGGTATCTTCCTGCAAGAATGAAGAAACTTCCTGGGCTAACAGGGAATCACAGGTAGAACCTAACAAGGAATCACAGACACCTCCTTGGGCTGATATACAAGACTCGTCTCATCAACCAAAATGACAACCCAAGTTCCACCGAAGAATTGCATAAAAGAGGGCCACAAATCAAAGGGCTAATGGTAAGGACAAAATCTAGCCTATGATAAAATATTAAAAATAGACGAGTAAGAAATAAGTTAGAGTCACGCCCACTTCAACATAAGCCAACTATAGAGATTGAAGGTAGCTCACCCAAAACACAATGCCCACAACCACGAACTGAAGGATGGGGAACCACAGGAGAACTCAGCTAACCCGCTTGATTAATACATCCACAACTGGGCACTCCCTAGCTGAATAACCAATCATTCCATAGGCAAAACATGAACTACAAGGACTATTACCCATCCCAAGTAACTGCTAATTCAAGGTTGTAACTGGTCTAACTGAATAGCCCTGTGCCGAGGGCACTCTCTAGAATAATAGCCTAACTGTCCACACTCATAACAACCATGTTCTCTTCCTCTAATGAAACTATTAAATAAGCCCCTCTGGACACCATGGCATCGAATCCCAGTACATGTTACCCTAATAGGATGGATACTCTAACTAACATCCGCTGATGGCGAGGAGACCTGAACCTGTCTATTGGGCAATCCTTGATACTGTCGCGGAGGCCTACGTCTATCCTACCTATATTTATATCTCCCAAATGAATGATTACCACTGGTAATGACCTAACAATGCTAAATACTTCGAATACCCTAGCCTAAGTCGGCCTGCTGAGGTAGGGTCTAAATAGGTTGACTGGTCTGACCCAGCAGAGTCCACTGATGGAACCCCTTTCCACCATACCTTCTACTCAAGAACTGGGTATTACAGAATATATCTTGATAACTCAATAGAGAGGCCAAAAAAATAGCAACCTAAACTCTAGCTAATCAACCCAAAATGCTATGACAATAGGGCCCCGGGGAGAGGACAATCCATGGCCTTATGTCAAAGCTCTCCACACATGAAGCACCGCTCAATGATTCTCCCCTTACAGCCCCTAAATGGAGTACCAAAAACCCTCACCTACTGATGGGATCCCAATTTGGTAATCCCATAGGTCTCGTGATAGGAACTATCCATGACTGACAACTTTCAAAAAACCTACCTAAGGGTGTGCCTTTCTGCTACCAACTGTGTTGTCAAAAATCCTCTGAAGAATCCCAACACTCTACTATATCTGGTAGGGTAATGCACGGAATGTAATTGGCCTTCTCATAGAACATGATTGCAGAGTTCCAAATAGTCGATGACCCCTGATGAAATTCATCAAACTCGTCAGTAAATGATGCTTCTCAAGAAGCACCCCTTAGCACCTTCGTCTAAATCATAGTGCCCTGAAGGACTGGTATACTGCTAACTCTTGTTGGAGACCGAGTGGCTCCTAAACCCTATATTTGATGTTATGGTCTCCTAAAGTTTGATTATGATTCTGAATCCATGGAAAAGCAAGCGAGAACCTTATTTAGACCTACCGAGGGTGGCTTCCTAGTCATCTATATAGAGTAGTGCCGAATAAGGTTATAAGAAACCTAGTGACCATACACCGCATATAAGGGATACAAAAGTGATAGTTTTCTTAAATAGTGTCCTGTAGCCCCCCAAAGATAGGATACAAACCTCTATATACCGATCCACAAGATCCTACCAAACTCTTGCTCCTACAGCTAGAGATACGATGAACCTATAGCTCTGATACCACTCCATTACGACCCAAATAGGTTGTTATGGCATCTATATCCCACGTGTAGACAAGACCAATCCCTGGAACAGAGCGTAAAGCAATGGAACAATGCCAAGAACCAAGAGAAAATAGGAGGGAGATGAAGAGAAGATCTAAAAGAAACACACAAAAATACACAACTAAACATAAAATTAGGTTGTTATGGCATCTACATCCCATGTGTAGACAAGACCAATCCCTGGGCCAGAGCGTAAAGTGATAGAACAATACCAAGAACCAAGAGAAAATAGGAGGGAGATGAAGAGAAGATGTAAAAGCAACACAAAAAAATACACAACTAAACATAACTACCTAGAACTTGGTATCATAGTTATAGAGCATCTATATACCTAAAAGGTTCAAAATACAACCCACAACGAGGAAGAAATACAAAATATCTATATAGACTCCAAGTAGAACAAATGTAGAGACAGAAGGAGGGCTGGCCAGCATGAACGCCGACTGCTCACCGTATCTCCTGAAATAGCACTAAACTAGCTTGCACAATTGTGTCCTTCCAAATAAATCATACTAAAACCCTCATCATAAAAAGAAGCATAAGTATATCATGAGAACCAAAAACAACAAGTACCCAATAGGCAACATAGACCGGCCAGGAAAAAGTAAGTATAAGCCAAGTAAAAAGCAATCAAGGAAAAATAGGGTAGTGGCACATAATGTATAATAGGAATAGGGTAGTTGCAATAATAACTAGTAAGCACAGTTAAGGGGTCAGCTATCAGTATGTGCGGTATCAACTAACAACTATGAGGAAAGTCACAATAAGTGTATCACACACAAAAACTGAGCCACAAGCAAATCATGACCAAATGTTACACGCATCAGAGCTCTAAAGTACCCAGCACAAGAAAGGAGCACCAAGAGAATACAAAATCATCAACATGCTAGGATAATAACAAATACAACAAGTGCACGAATATTACCTATCGAGAAATAAGGGAAAAAACAAAGTGTACTAATAAACAAACCCAGGTGGTACCCCATTCATCCAGTAGGTACACTCAGGTAGCCAAGTAACCTAATAGGTACTCCCCCTTTAAGACTTTAAGAGTACAACAAATAGGGGAAGGATGCAATGAAAAGGGGTGTTAAAAAGTAAATATCGCCCATACACACCCTCCCTGGTACAAGACTCTGTCATAAGCAGACCCACAGAAGCGTTCCTGTATACTTACCCCTCCTACTCCAGTATATCCCTCTCCTGGGATGTAGCTCCTACCTAGTAGTACATCTTAGGCATAACCACCCGGTGTAACTTGGAGAGATCTAATCCTACATACAAGTTCCTCGTAAGAAGAAAATTGGTGCCATAGTCCTAAATTCCAAAATTCAAAAAACTCGTGCTCAACCTGTATAACATGACTCAGTGGAAACTCAAGTCCATCTAGGTAAGAAAATTCTAAATCTCGGTAAGACCCAACTATTGCCATGTAGGAAATATCCAAAAGTCATAGTGATAGAGAGAAGATAGGCTCAGATGGTGTAACGAAATAGATCTAAATTGCTTATAAGAGCAGTCGTGAAAGCTATAAATATATATGAAATCAGTTTTTGATTACTTTGCTTCCAAAATCGGGTTACCTTTTGAAATGTTTAATGCATGCTCTCTGAAAAAAACCAATCAATAGGCTAACCTGGTCTAAGGCTGCTAATTGGAATCCATAGGATGGTTGCCAAGCCCTAGTCAAAAGGTACATCCTCTCCTTGCTCAACTACGCTCTCCAGCCATGAGTAATCGCACCAAATATTTCATAAGTTCCAAGAGGACGCCTGTTAAGGGCTAAGTACACACCCATATGGGGGAAAACATGAAGCTATCACAACTCAGTCTAGTAACACTCACTCCTAGGCTTGCACTGGGCTAGGGTACAATATCATCACATAGGGCTACTAACTACCCAACAAAGCTATATCCGGCTATCTATTGCCAAGTGACTGCATGCATCCTAACCATATCAACACCTTAAGTAGAACACAAAACAATCAGCCTACCTAGATCAGCTCTAAAGCCACCACCCTAAATTAGGGGATAGATGCTAACCTCGAATCACAAGTATAATCCCCTCCCTAGCCTCACTACATTCTAGAATCAACATATAAATAATACGCTTCAAAAGTTATTTGCCTCCCAAACCAAACTACGTTTCAGAGTGGACATAGGACATGTGGTAGAGAAACATAGCCTCAGGTAAGTAACTACACTACAAGCCACCTGAGTAGGCCATAAGTCGGAAGAATAAACAATGCAGAGCTCTGACTAGTAGTCCTTGCCCCGAGCTGGCACTTTACAACATATACTATACTAAAACCCAGTTTCAAAAAAATAGACCGTAGTATACTTAGTGCCAGCGAAAACCTTGAAAGTCGTGCTGGAAAAAGTAGAGAATCATGAACAAGATTTGGCTATCTATAGGCAAGTCACCTCACACGTCCTAATTATATGCAGTACCTTAGGTAGAACACACAATAATCATCCTAACTAGATCGTGTCATGACCCAAATTTATGATCATGATGACATCTACAACCCTCCAGTATACAAGCCTATCCTTACATCTTGAAGCTACTCACAATGTGCCATAATGCTCACAAACTACAAGAATAGAACAATAACATAATCGAAAATGTACAATAACTAAAAAAGAAAGAATATATGCAACCCAAATCCAAAAAATCTGGTTTCAATGGCATAAGGAGCTGCTAAACAGAGTATCCAAAAGAGAAATATAAATGAAAGTACAACTCTAGTGAAAAGTAATACAGAAGACTTGAAATGAGAAAAATAGAGTAGGCTATAACAGCAAGTTAACTATTATCAGCTCGAATGAAAAATCTCATTATAGTCTCCTTAGATCCGCAAATCTATCCAGCATGATCATGTCGCCACCGATAACTCCTACTAGGATCTGCACCATGAAGATGATACAAAAGTGCAGCATGAGTATCAAACAGGGGTACCTAGTATGCATTATAGGCCAACTGGGCTAAAATAAGATACAAGTAAGGAAATAGTGAGGAAAGTAAAACAGGTCAGTAATTATAAGTAAGCAACATAAAACTATTACTGAATAGAGAAATAGGTAAGAAAAAGAAATGCTAGCCATTATAAACAGAAACAAAGTATAGGAACTAAACAGGTAGTCTAAGCATGATAGTCGTTTAGGAATAATCAATTATCTCGTAGGACCAGAAACAACTATAGGAAACATACCTGAACTCCAACTCAGTATACTATAACAAAATCTGGATGACGCAAAAATTAATATAAGTAAAGTAAGGAACAAGTATTAATCCAAATGGCCTGCTATAAGACCATTGAGTACAAATAGAAGGAACACATAAAAGCCTATCTGATGCCCCATCCCAATGGTAGGCACAAATATCACAACTATACTCATCGTTTCTCCCCCTTTAAACCAGGAAAGTACAAACACTGCGAGTAGAATAAATGCATAGGTGTGTTAAAAAAGTAAATCTAAATAGTGCCATCTCGTACCGAGTTCTGCGTCCCATTAGTACCAATAGTATGGGCCCTTCCTAGAAGGTCCATGTCTCAATAGTGCCAAAAGTGGGGTCCCTGAAACTTAGTGCCAAATCAGTGGGGTCCCTGACCCTTAGTGCTAAATCTGTAGGTTCCTTGACCCTTAGAGCCTAATCAGTGAGGTTTGTGCCCCTGAGGTATGCTCCTCAATATCAAATAACAGGTACCTCACCCTGGAGTCTGCTCCTCAATAGTACCAATAATACTAATCAATTCCAATAGCAACCATAGTGCTAGTAATATAACTCTCTGACAGTTAAGAAAACCATATTTTGTTTATATTCTGAAAATAGAGCCATACCACTAGGTTGTCGTGGCATAAGAGTATACATATAAGAAAGAAAAATTCCTTTTTAGTTATTAAGAAAGAAAACCTTCCAGTTTTACTTAATTCAATTCATATAATTCAGTTCATACCTTTTTGCTTTTTACCATAGCCCCAGGTCTCACCCCTGCTTTATCTACCAATGCTCAATATATAAAATGCATGATCACGATACATGATGATAAAGATACAACCAGTTACATTAGGATCGACTTGAGGCCACTAGCTAAGAACTCAACTTGGTCATCAGTCAACAATAGCTCAATAACATCCAATATGGCCCAGCGGCAACAAGGCCAGGACAACCATATATAGCCCAAAACACTCTATGTCCCGCTAAGGAACAATTGAAAGCAATTAAACAAGATATATCTTAATACATTGGGGTGTCCAACCTAAAATATATCCCGCACAAGTAGAAATACTACACAAGTACTCTATAATAACCCAGTCCCAAGGAAATTAAGCCTAGCCTACCTGGGTGCCAATAAAAACCTCAAAGTGTGCGTTGAAATCCCTGAAACACTGTAGAAATATCCAAAAGAGATCGAACCTAGGAAAATAAAGGTCCAGGGATGGAAATAAGAAGAATGATACCCATATCTCGCTAAGTGACTCGGGTCAGATCTGAGACTAAAAAGGGGCCAGTGGGCCCCCTAGCTCAGAAAAATATATCAAAGGTATCGGTGAGTAAAGCCCATCTTAAGGAACACATGGTACAAAACTTTACTTAAAATGACAAGGGGATGAGGATAATTTGAGTTCACAAGGTGAGGAAAATAAAAATTTTGAAACAATGCTTAAAAGGATGGAAATAAAGTTAAATATTCAAAGAGAACATCGACAAAGAGGTCACAGAACCTCCCAAGTATCTCCCAACCACTTCCCCCAGCTTATAATTGCCTTAATGCAGCTCCTAGGTCACCACTAAATGAGGAATTAAAGAGAGGAAATGAAATCAAATAAAGAAGACCCCCTCTTTAAAATTTCATCATGGTTGCAAAGGTGTCCCTTTGGCCACTAGGGAGACCCTCGCTGGGGTGAAGCAAATGCCTACTAGGGAGGCCATAGCTTCCCAAGTCTGGCATCGCTGGGGTGAGGAAAAAGGCATAGGTGAGACAACCGTTGGGGTGGTTAAAGGGGCACAAGAGGGACCCATGGCCCCCAAGGCAAGCATCTCCAGGGCTGACCCTTTGCTAGCTGAGGTGGCCCCACAAGGGTGATACCCATATCACTGGGGTGACATCACTAGGGAAACAAAACCTCATTTGAACCTTCTCATTTTACTAAAGT
>JBDJHY010632675.1:0-16207 GCA_039654485.1 Withania somnifera | reverse complement strand
CCTTGAAGAAACTTCTCTTTGATTTGCTTATAGATTAATGAATAAATAAATAAGACTTTTGGTATTTATATTTACATAAATCTAAGGCAAAAATGACATGAGATTAACCATTTAATGAATGGACATTGTCTAAAAAATCCTTGCTAAAATGGATTAAAATAGGAACTAGGCACTTCTCATGGTTGGGTTGACGGTCCATCAACCCGATTGATAGTCTATCAATCAAGTCGTCAAACCGTTATCCCAACCTAGGTACACCAGAACAACTCGATTATACCCTTCCACAATCCATTGAACCATCCATGGAACTTATGAAAAATTCTCAGATCATTAGATGACTTCTACAAGGCCTTCCACGATTCATAGAAGCCTTCTAGGAACCGTGAACCAGTCCATGAAAAGGGAACAGTGCCATATTCTTGTGAAATTTCATAGACTTGGTTTTCTTATCCCTTACAACCTTTAGTGTAATTTCTAGGCATTACAATAGCTCCCCATTGTGATCATTTATTCTCGAACCAAGATTTCAACCATAAAATAGGGGGAAAAGGCTACGAAACTAACATGCTGACTACTGAATCTACCTATGACCTCATATTAACCTACAAAATATGGTTTATCTACTAACCCAGCTGGCAGACATGCATGCTACTACAACTATCCATAACTACCATGAACTCATCAAATAATGCACAAATACTCACATAGTGACTCATGCAATGCTACGGTTATGTGCTACATGATACGACTACGTGCTACATGCTATATGCTCATGAATGAACAAGGGAAAACATGGATAAAGAGTATATTACCTAAAAATGAAGTATAACTAAAAGGAAATAGGTGCGGGTATCGCATCATATCTACCTATGCCTCCCACGTAGCTCCCCCAACTAACTATTTCTACCATAGAACCCTTATTAATGCTACTTCATTGTTTCTTAACTTACGAACCTATATGTATAGGATCTACACATAAGTCTCCTCATAAGTCAAGATATCCCCAATGCAAACACTATTAACTAGCACAACTAAGGATGAATCACTTAGGGACTTTCTAATCAAGGACACATTGAAAATACTATGCGTTGCTGCTAACTTTGCTGGAAGATCTAACCTATAGGAACATTGCCTACCCTCCTCAAAATATGATGTGGTATAATATACCTTGGAGTCAACTTTACTTTCTTTCTAAACCTTATAAAGCCCTTCATTGGGGGATATATTCAAGAATACTCAATCATGTACGTCATATTCTAACTCTCTCCTACTCACGTCTACATAATATTTTGTCTGCTATGAGCTCTCTTTAATCCCTCATGGATGATATGAGCTTTATATATAGCTTTGTGAATAAGATTTGGCCCAACTATAGCTACCTCACCTACCTTAGACTAACAATACCTCCTCCCATATAAAGCCTCAAATGAGGCATCTGGATACTAGAGTTATAGTTGTTGTTGTATGCAAACTCAATCGAAAGAAAGTGTTCAATCCACCTATCGTTGAAGTTGATTACATATGCCCTCAGTATAGCCTCCAATGTCTGAATGATCCTCTCAGCCTGAACAACAGTTTGCGGATGAAATGTCGTACTCAGGTAAACCTGCAAACCAACCCTCTTTGAAATAATCTCTAAAAGTGAGAAGTGAACTGTGTACCCTAATCTAAAATGATGGTCAAAGGTACGCCATGCATATTGATAATCTGCTCCAATTAGCTCCTACCTTATTGCTATGTTTAATAACTAGTGTTAAAAGGTAGGAAGTGAGAAGACTTATGCATTCGGTCTACCATAACCCATAGAATCATGCCTCTGGGCTAATGGTAAGTCGGTGATAAAGTAGATATTGATCATCTCCACTTCCATGTCAGAATCTCAAATTGCTGCATCCTACCTACTGGTATCTGGTGCTCTACCTTCACTTGTTGACAATTAGAAAAGTTAACCAAAAAACCAATTGTGTCCCTTTTTGAACCACATGACCAATATAATTCCTTCAAGTCTCTATACATCTAAGTAGCTCCAGGATATACAGAATACCTAGAATTATAAGCCTCTGACAAGATCATATCTCTCAACCCAGTAACTTCCAGAACACTAAGACTACCCTAGTAGCGGAGGACACCATCTCCCCCTTGCAAAAAATTCTGGACTTTTTTATTTCAGGACTAAATCTTTTAGCTTAACTAACACTGGATCACTATCTTGCTTTCCTTTCTCCTCAACTACAATAGATGATTCATAAGCATTCTAAACAAGCGTGCCACTATTGTCAGCAAGCTCCATTCTAACACCAAGGGTGTAAGTATATATACCTCTCTAGACAACTCTCTCTTACTCTCCTTAACATGTGGAAAACTCCCCTAAGACAACCTGCTAAAGAGATCATCCACTACATTCAACTTGCTAGGATGATACATAACTTTCATATCATAATCCGTCAACAACTCCAACCACCTTCTCTTACGAAAATTAATATCCTTCTGATCAAATATATGTTGGACACTCTTATGATCGGTGAAGACACCCACGTGCATTCCATATAAGTAGTGTCTCCACAACTTCAAAGAAAAAACCACGGCTGCCAGACCAACATCATGAGTGGGGTAATTCTTCTCATAAATCTTAAGTTGCCTAGAAGCATAAGCCACCACCCTACCATGACGCATAAACACACAACCTAAACCAACCTGGGAGGCATCACAACACACCACAAAACCCTCTGAACCATCAGCAAAGTCAACACCAGAGTTGAAGCCAACTTGGTTTGTAGCTCCTATAAACTCTTCCCACAAGTATCTGACCACTCGAATTTCACCTTCTTTAGAGTCAAAAAGGTCAAAGGAATGGATATGGAAAAAATCCCTAAAAAAACCTATGGTGATACTCATCTAGACTCAGAAATCTACAGAAGATTGACAGAGAGGTCTATTAAGGACAATTTTCTGACGGAATCTATCTTTTAGGAATCTACTTGAATACCCTTTATGAAAATGACATGAACAAGAAAATCAAATGCCTGTAGCCAAAACTCACACTAAGAGAATTTATCATAAAGTTGACTTTCTCTAAGAGACAGAAGAATAACTTGAAGATAGTCTAGGAATAAATCAAAATGTCATCAATAAAGACAATCATAAATAGTTCTAAGTTTATGAGGTTGATGAAGGTTGTAGGAGCATTATTCAAACTAAAAGACATGACCGTAAATTCAAAGTGGACATAATGTGTTTGAAAAGCTGTCTTTCGAATATTTGACTCTCTGACCTTAAGCTGATCTTAGAAAGAATAACAATCAATCATGGATAAATGGATATCACCATGTATCTGATCGAACAAGTCTTCAATCCTCAGAATAGGATTTTTTATTTTAATTGTGACTTTTTTAAGTTGACGATAATCTATACACATACGGAGGGAACCACCTTTCTTATGCACAAACAATATAAGGAAACCCCAGGATATCTGCTAACTAATCCTTCAACTCCCTAAGCTCAATTGGTTCCATAATATACGATGGAATATAAATGGTTTGAGTGCCCGAAATGGGGTCTATGCTCTATTAGGAGTGAGTTTAGGTATATATTTAGAAAATATATCTACAAACCCCTTGACAACTAAAACTGATTGAATATGTACAGTCTCAGACTATGAACCAATAATATACGATGGAATATAAATGGTTTGAGTGCCCGAAATGAGGTCTATGCTCTATTAGGAGTGAGTTTAGGTATATCTTTAGAAAATATATCTACAAACCCCTTGACAACTGAAACTGATTGAAAATGTACAGTCTCAGACTCATAGTCCTTACTTCAAACCAAATGGTAGATATACCCAATAGAATGATTCTTGCTAGATTCTAGGTAAGAAATGAACCTATCTTTAGGAACAGATCTACTCCCTTCCCACTCAAAAACAGGTTTATTAGGAAATTGAAAATGGAAAAGTCTACTCCTAAAATCAACAACAATATGGCATGAATGGAGCAAATTCGTGCCTAGAATAACATCAAAGTATACCATGTCTAACTCATGTAAATTATCTAGAACTACCATACACAAGACACACAAAATAGACACAGGACAGCTATGATAGATCCTCTCATCTACTATAGAGTCCCCAACAGTATTAGAAACAACAAAGGACTTAGATAAAAATCCAAGACTAACTCCAAACCGTCTAGATATATAAGGGGATACAAAAGTTAGGTTGGCTTTAGGGTTTAACAATGTACAAACACTAACACCATGCACATCCAACATACATGTCACTACATCAACAAACAACTCATGGAGCCCAAAGCATATAACTGATTCTGGCACTGAGCACTACCTGTACTAGTAGAAGCACCCTGTTGAGCTGGACGAGTTGATAGTGTTTCTATTAACCTAGTATGAACTCTACCATTTCCATTCCCTTTGTTAACCATGGGACAATTCCTAATTCGGTGACATAGCTTACCACAACCAAGACACGGTAATCTCTCAGAGTATGGCCTACTTAACCACATCCAAATCATCCATCCTATCCAAGCATGCAATGTCTACGATGTTTCTTACCACACCTATTACATAATGAGTATGTGTGCCCTCATGTCACACTTCCTTGAGAAGCTATCTAAGACAGCTTGTGTTATTAATTTTAAATATATCTAAGATTATGAGTAGGGCACTAAAAGACAAAGGGGTGGTCCCCTAGAAATTTGTTATTACTGTCTCTAACCCCTACCTAACTTAGGTTGGTTAAACTCAGATTAGTCAGTCTTGGCCTTCTTGCTCTGGTGATTCTCTCTCATCTTGGCCTTGTCTTTCTCATTTTCTCCAATGGTCCATTACCTACCAATGCCTATATCACTACTCAACATAGTTTCTCTCTTTGCCTGTATCAAATAAAAAGATAGATGTGACATAAACATGTCCATGCATTGTGAATATCTACAACCATCTCTGGAGTATACTTAGAGAGCTTCGTAACCTCATACTATACTTCAAAACTCTCATGGATCCCTGATCTAAACTCAGGAACTCGCAAACCCTCTCATTTCTCTTCTCCTGAGGTAATAACCTACCCATGAATGCCTCTGCGAACTCATCCCACAAAGGTGGAGCTTCTCCCATACCCTCAATCCAGTACCTAGAAACATCCTTTATATGGAACGCTGCCAAATCCACTCTGTCTACATCAAGAATACCCATCATCTCACAAATCCTTTGAACCTCTTCCATAAAGTTCTTAGAATCCTCCCCAACTCTGTAACCATGAAATTCTAGAGGAATCATCCTCAAACTCCCTCGCTCTCACTACCCAGCATCAAGAACTATCAGTTGAACTAGTGGAATTGGGTCTGGCTGCTGGTCCTATGTAACTATTGTTTTTGTAATTAGGTGCATCATATTTCGAAAGTCAGCATTGGTTATGTTTTATAGTTGCTATGGCTCTAGAGATGGTAAAGCCTAATTCTGCTTAACCCAACCTCGACTCCTACCTCTGACCTGATGAACTAGTTTTCTGCATAAAAGGTGTTATCTAAAATGCGTAAAGAATGTGTCAGGATAAAAATATGGAGTTGAACTCCAAAGCATGAAAATGATCATGAATAAAGGAAATCCTTCCTACATGCTCAATAGCCTCTTAATTATAATAGTGTTGTAGTTTATACTAATAACTAAGATTCTACCTAACATTGTATTTCAACTATATTCTAGGACCCTATAAACCTAATGCTCTAATACCAAGTTTTTCACGCCTCAAACTTACCTCATAGGCTGGAGTGGTATCCCTAGCCACTAAGTTGTCTTAGTATCCCTAGATGTATCCTTGTCTTATGTCAGCTCTATCACTCATACTTAGTGAAAGTAATGTCATGGAAATAACATAATAATAATATGGTGAACCTCACATCAGTCAATGGATATATGAATAAATAATAAAAACTCAATATCTCAAACTAACACAATCTATGTCTGAAATCTACTAACAAGAGGAATAATGATAAGCTAGGACTATGCCCCCTAGATAGCCAAAAAGATAATAATAGTATTATCTCAAAAGTCCACGCTCTAAAATATACTAAACGAAAGGTAACACCAGAAGGTTCCCGAATCAAGTAGGAACTCACCACTTCACTTTTAACACTTTGAGAATATCGATCCAAGACAAGCATCTGTATGGTTGGATGAAGATACATGTATGAATCACATACAACACAAGAAAGTATGTGAGAAGTACATTTGAATATACTCAATATGTGGGAGGTTAGTGAAACAATATATCATAACAAACGAAAATATCTTACAATGTACGAACACAAGATACCCACCTCAACTGTCACCTACCAATCAATTAAGTAAATACATGCAATAATAAAATTTTTACTTAAAGTCTTCTTTTAATATTTGACTCTTATTATGACATTATACTGACTCGGCTAAAAAATGGACATTTTGACTATCTTGGGAGGTTCTACGACCAACATTCATCATGCATAAGGCAACGAGGTATAATATATATCCCTATACTGGGTGAGGTTCCAAACCTTCTAAAGTAAGGTCCATGAACTATCTTATAGTGGATCCACTAAGTCATGAACTATAAATGTAGCCTTGGTCTATGAACTACGTACATTTTGCAACACTGAGTATAGGATAAGGATTAAGTCGCTCAAATCTTCTTGGTACTAATATTACTCCCAAAATTGATCATGAACTAAAAATAAACTAATCTTGTCTTTTTTGACCACATAAGAGCCTATGAACTCATGAAGTTACTGTCTCTATCATATTACTATCTCATTCTCATATTGTAACTTACTTTTAGTTATACTAACTCTTGAACTAGACTTAGACTCTAAAATATAAAATCCTTAGTTTATATTTTATATGAATTGACCATGACCATGAACCATACTTTTAACCCTAGAACCAATAATACCTTGCACCTTGGCCTTCAATTATGGAATTATACTAAAAATCCTAAACAAAAGACACATGGACTTCATATTAGGGACTGGAATTCATGAATTAAACCACGATTGTCAATATACAATAATTTGTGTAAATTTATTAGGAACACGTGTATCAAGATGATTAATGATCAAGATTATATCAAATACACAATTTTTACCATGAACAATAATTATGGAAATTCACCCTCAATCTCTAGGTCATGACCATAAATCAAAATATTAGGATAGATGGGCACAATTTCAAAATAAGAACCTTGTTCATGACCCACATATCTGAATTGGAGAGTTTTTATGAAAATTTTTATGGAGAAAGTTCTTCACGATAATCCCTTGCTGAAAATTCTATGTTTAGTTCTTGAGACGAAAACCTTGAAGAACCTGTTCTTTGATTTATTTATGGACTAATAAATAAAGAAATAAGGCTTTAGGTATTTATGTTTATCGTAATTTGAGGAAAAAATGACATGATATTAACCATTTAATAAATCAAAATTATGTAAAACGACCCTTGAAAATTGGATTAAAATAGGAATTGGGCACTTTTCACGATTAGGTTGACGGTCTGTTAATCGAGCCATCAATCTGTGCTACCAACCTGGGTTTACTAGAACAACCCGATGGGACCTCCCATGGTCCATATACCTATTTTTAAAATAGCGGAATGGTCCGTGGGATGGGTTTATCTTAGTCGAATTTTGGAAAAGTTGGATTAGTTTCATGGTCGAAACGATGAACCCTTCCATGGTCCATCGAACCATCCATGTGACCTGGTAAAAATTACTAGATCACTGAACGACTTCGATGAGGCCTTCCGTGATCCATGGAAGCCTTCTACGGACTGTGAACTGGTCCACAAAAAGGGAATAAGTCCAGATTCTTGTGAGAATTCACAAACTTGATTTGTTTAGCCCTCACAACCTGTAGTATAATTTTCAAGGTGTTACAAAATCATAAAAACATAAAATAAAAAAACACACAATAAAATATCAATCAAAAGCACAAAATATTTAAGTAAAAGTTTAATATGTGTCTCCAAACATGTCCATAAAGTACCAAAACTATTAATGTCATCAAAGTACATCAATCCTAGGGGATACTCTCGACAAACTTGTCATTCCTCTCGATCTCTTTGCTACTAGATGATGACAAAGAAGATGATAAAGGATAACATCGATGACCTCTATTATGACTCATATGGATAACTTATTCCTTTGCTCGACGTTCTAGTCATGCTTTCATTTTGGGTCTTCAGCTTTGCCTTAGATTATGCTAAGGCATGTGTCAACTCTACAATCTACTACAACATATGAGCGAGCTGAACTGAGATAATGTCCACGACTTAGATCAAGGAACCAATATCTTACAATCCTAACTAAAGGTGTTGTAGATTGTTTCTGGAGTCCAATCTATAGATTCTTCCCTTTTTATCTCCCCTGTGACTCTTTCAGTTTATATTTGAGTGGATTGTTGTGGTGTAGGCTCGGTCGAATCTCCCTGGGCTTGTTGGTTCTAGATAAATTATAATAAAATTACTCATATTAACTATACATATTTAAAAAAATAGTATATATATACATAAATAATAAATATATGCTAGTAATTTAATTTATATCTAAATATTTTATACTAACATAGGCATTTTGAGCTACTAATTTCTTGAAATCCTGACTAAAGGTGTCATAGATTGTTTCTGGAGCCTAATCCATAGATTCTCCCCCTTTATCTTCTCTGCAACTTTTTTGATCTATATTTAGGTGGATTGTTATGGTATAGGCTCGGTCGACTCTCCCAAGTCTTGTTGAGTCTAGATGAATTAAAACAAACATCTCTCATATTGACTCTACATATTAAAAAGAAATTTATATATATATACATACATAAATAATAAATATATTCTGATAATTTAATTTATATTTAAATTATTATACTTACGTAGGCATTTTGAGCCATTGACTCAACCTAGATATTAAAATCTGCTCATTCTTCTTCTTCTTCTTTACATATTTCTCTAGAAGAGCTCAGCATGAGCCAGAGTGTGCCCTAATGCTTTTTTCTAAAAAAAAAATATAATAAAAAATAATCAAGTAGTCTTTAATAAAATTTATATAAATATATAAATTATAATAGTACTATTCTTACTTACCATCTCTCAAGTTATCATCCCAATACTCTTTGTACCCCGGTATACAATGAACCACCTTTGACACTAATTTGGTGTTTCTTGACTTGTTAGTACAGTGCCTTAAATTCAGATGACTCCTAGTATACACATAATTGTTCATAGACATCTTTAAAAAGCCAATGAGGAGGTTGTTTGTTATCTTTGGCACGTTTAATTCAGCAGACAATTTTGCACTAGCCTTTCTCTCAAAAGTCATGGAGATAACTATATTGTACTTTCTCTTTCAAGTATACAGTGTCTGAAAAATAAGTGACTAGGTTAGATCATATTTTATCCATAAATCGGCATTTACTGGTACAAAGAGGGTTTTCCAGGATTTTTATATTTTATTTTTTACATTGTGGAGTTTGAAAACTTATTTTGGGAGATTCAAAAGGTGTTTTTGATGACCAAATAATTGTACAAGTTTATAAATCAATATTTCATCAGTCCATCAATTATTTCATGATTTTATTTTTAAATCTTGATTTTTAAATTTAAATTTGGAGATTTTTTTATCTAAACTTTGAAATTGAATTTCTGAAGTCTAGATGTTAATTTCAACCTTACATTTAATAAAATTTCATAGTTGAACTACTCTCTCAGTTATGAATAACATGGTTTTAAAATAAAATTTTTGATTTGTCCTTGGAGCTCGAGCTTGACTTTTTGTTTAGCTTCTTAGCCATGATTTCAAAGTATAGAAATATGATTGTCAATAGATTTATTTTATTATGGATAATTTATATTTTACCTGATGAAATTGTTCAGAGGCTCTACAAAATGGGTAAGCATCAATTTGTGCATTTTGATTTCTTTATAGGCAAGTTGAGGATTCTATAGCCTTTTAATAAAGTACTTATATATTATGTCGTAGTTACTTGTAATTGGCAGTAATGAGAATCTTGAGGATTTCCATATGGGTGAGATGATGAGTATTCATGTAGTATCTTCCATAATAGGTTAAAATGAAGGAAACATTGTGTATTGCAAAGATCCCTATTATTTGAGCTGTTATGATTTATTGATGTTGACTTCTATTGTGATGCCTGTGTGAGGACCTTTATTGCATTTTAGTGATGTTTCTTTGAAGATATACTGTTGACTTAAATTACTTCATACTAGGATAATTTGTTGAATTTTCTCTATTAATGGATTACTTGGCAACTATTATCGAGGACTTTGATGGAACTTATGTTTTAATTTTTTTGATCATTCATTTTTTGTTGTATTTAAATTATTGAAAACTATTGTTGGCTTAGTAAAATTTTTGTGGTAACTGTATTTTGATCATACCGAATGGTGATTATTGATATTTGGCTTAAAAATTGTGATTCAATTTAAAAATGACTTATAAGACTGTGTTAAAATTCATAATGGGAGAGAAAATTATATATATCATTGAGGCACCAAACATGTTTTTGAAATGCTTTATATTAAAGTACTTAGATCCTTGATTTGATGACTCTGACTTATAGGTCATGATAAGATTTTGCAAAATTTGGGAGTTATTGTTCATGCTTATGTGTATTTTGTTTTTGTCTTCACATTATCTTTATGATTTGCATACATCTCTTATGTCATGATTCTTATGAGTAGTCCAATATGTGTGACGAACAGTGATATTTTTAAAACTTTAAGTAGTCCAATATGTATGTCGTATAGTAATATCTTTAATATTATAAATGGCCTGATGTGTGTGCAGAACCAGTGCATGACTTAGCTAGCTCCCGTAAATCTAATTTGGTAGCAAAAAAACTCTGAAAGGTATATACGGTAGGACGGACATGTATTATTAACATCGTCTTCATATTTCATTATTCATCTACTTATTTGCTCATCCCATAGTGATAGTGAAATTAATTGTTATATGAAGTCTCGTAATTTTAAATGTGGCTTTACTTGGTGAATTTGGATGACTCTCTTCTATTATATTGAGATTTTGAGTGGATACTTATATGTCGCTACTATTGTTGACTCTACATGTCCTTTTTTCTACTTACGGTAGATGATTTATCTGTGATTCCCATGCGCTAGTTGGAGCTCTTTGATATTTTAATGGGGCTATATGTTTTTATTTGTTAGGCTAGGTTGGTATTTTATGAGTCCTTGTGTTGTAGTTTTGGGGGTTTAGTTAAGTTGGTGTTCTCATCATTACTTAATTTTAGAGTCAACAGAGGATGCTAATGAATACATGTTAATTTTTGTACTCACTCTTGTATTTGTGCATTTTTTTTGTAGGCTTGAAGCCGAACTCTTCTTGATATCCTTCATTAGTGAAATTCAAGACTTTCTAGAGTTTTGATGACATAACTGCTTATCTGTGCCACATCACTTTCGGTCTATCTTTACTTGAGTTCTTTTGGTTTCAGATTGTTCAGTTGTGACATTGTATTCAAACTTATAGGTTTGTAGTAGTGAAAATTAGGTTTTGAAATTGTGTTATATTGATGTCGTGCATTCTATTTTTTCGTTTAAACTCTTTATCTTTTTCATATTTATCTTTTCATTGTTTTTGGGTATTGACTTGCCTATCATGGAGGGTTGAAATTATGTCATCACAGTTGTTTTTGGGTTGTACATATATTCAACCTAAAATTAAATTCAAGTTTCTATATTCAACCTAAAATCAAATTCAAGTTAAAATTCACAAATTCAAATGCAAATTCACAAATTCAACTTAAAATCAAATTTAAGCTCACAAATTCAAGTGCATAAATTCACAAGTTCAAGTTTCTAAATTCAAACTAAAATTAAATTCAAGTTCACAAATTAAAGTTCATTTATTCTAAAATGTAAATTATCAAATTCAACTAAAATCAAGTTCAAGTTAAGAAATTCTAGAGCTCAACTTTACAAATTCAATCAAAAATTAAAATTAAAGTTCATAAACTAATAATGTGCTAAAATATGAACCAAGAATTAATGTACTTAATTTAATTCAATAAACAAAGATTTGTAATTTAAAACGTAAGAAAATCTAAACTTTGACATGGAGGTTAGAGTTTAGTAGGAGTGAAGGAAGATGGATGAGGATGCAGTGGTGGTGGCGGCGAGCTCCAGGAAGAGGCGAAGTGTTGACAACTGGTGGAGTGGTGGAGTGTGTAAGACAGAGTAAGAGAGAAGTAAGATATATAGAGAGAGAGAGGAGAGCCAAAAAGACTTGATTGGGTCGGTATGATAGAAGAAAACGATGGGCAACTCATCTATCCATCGCTTTTCTTAATTTTTTTATATCAAATTTTGATTAATAAGCGACGGATGAAAACGACCTTATTTGTCTCTTATTAAAGAGCTGAATATAAATTAACTTTTATGAATTATTTATAAAAATATTAAATAAGTTTGTGGAAGATTGTTTTATTAAAATAATTTTTTTTAAATGACGCATTCTGAAACTTTTATTAACAATAAATATAAATTATTTATAAATAATTTGATGCTAAAAATCGTGAAAACAAAACGACAGACTAAGAGACACTGTCCGTCGTTTGTGAAAAAAATCATAAAAAATTAAATAAGATGATGGACAACATCTCTTTATTCGTCGCTTTTTTGACAGACGTTTTCCATCTTTTTTTTATTTGTTCTTTTTGGACCACAGTTGAGTAGTTTAATGAGAACAGCAGTAGCATTATTGATAGGACAATTAGAGGTTCACTCTCAACTTGCTACTTTAGGGGTTGTTTAGTAGGGTTTATAAGAATAGTGTTGAATAAAGTGTATTACAATTTTGATATTAGTTATAATGAAATTATTTTGTGTTTGATTTGATATATTAAAGATAATGTGCATTGGATATTTTTATAAAAAAAAATAGTTATTTATAAAAATATTCTTCATAAATACGATAAAAAAGAACGTGGAAAAAAATTTAAGAGACCATTTATACTTAACCATACTAATACATGCATTTATAAGAATCCTTGCATTGTTATTATCATGGTTTAGTTATACATGGAATAATATTAAATAGAGTACTTAACTAATGCTTTTATTGATAATACATGAAATTAAAAAATTTTACCAAATAAAATATTAGTGGTATATGCATGAAGAAAAAGAACTTTTGAATCCATTTTTCACTATTCCTCATTTGCCCTTCGAATATGAACTTGCGGGAATACTATAAAGACCAAAGTGGAATAAAAAAATAAACTCACAATTGTTTTCTTCTCTTCCTCTTCCTCTTCTTAGGCATCACGTGTGTATCCAAATCCATTTCTCATTATGCTATGCTCTTTCCCTCTCTTTGTCAAACCCCACTATAATAGGCCTATTCTCCGCTCCATTGACCAAGCTGTCCAACAGAAGAAATCAAGAAACTTCAACTCAAATATTGGCTCTTCTTGCTATGGTCTTGATAATAGGCCTAATCCAATTAGAACTTGCATTTCAACTGACCAAGAAAAGCTTAATCACCAATATACCAATGACCTAAAATTCTATGGTGTGTTCATATATACTCAAATCCATTTTATACTATCAGTTTGTTTTATTAACTATTGTAGCAAGTAATTTACCTTATAATTTTACTATTAAAAATGTAAATTTCTAATGCACGCGTCCCGTCAGAAATTACCTTGTCCTCAAGGGATTTCTGACAAAAGGTCTTTCGACGAGCCAATTTCAAAAATACAAATTTTACTTTTTTTTTTCTTTTTGATAAATTATGTAAATATATTTTGACTGATCTAATGATATTATATTTTAAATCTTTATATCATTTATTAGTAAAAAATAAATTCCTAATTCAAATATCGGCCTGTTCATTTCGTTGCTAGACTAGTTTTAGTTTCTACAATTTGTTAGCCAAAAATACGGATAAAATAGGGCTTGATTTAATTGTGCTAGTTGTTGAGGATTTTACTTGAATATAAATAGTCATGTTTTTCCACTTTAGAAACATAGGTCCTTTGGCAGAGGACAAAATATGACAATAACAACAATAAATTCAATATATTCTCACAAAATAAATTTTGAAAAAGATAAAATGTACGCAATTCGTACCATTATCTCATATTGAGATACAGAAGTTATTTCATAGACCCTGGGAGAATTGAGGTAAAGAAGAAAATTGAAAGATTTGGTCCCGGTTGTTCTCGTCTATGAATTTTCTTTCTTTATCCTATTTATCCCTTTTCGTTGGCAATATTAAGCTACTTTTCTATATTTTTTTTTTCTAACATTCAACTTAAACTTTGTTCATATTTTAGAATTTTCAACAGATTATTCTCTAGCAAAGGAAAAAGAGAAACATGATGAAGATGGTTTTAAGAGGACAAAGTCAAGAACTTCGAAAATTTTTAGTGAATTGAAGAAAGTAAAGCAGCCAATTTCTCCTGGAGGTAGACTATCAAGTTTCTTGAACTCACTTTTTACATATGGGAAAAAAGCAAAGATTTCCTCAAATGATGAGGAGATAAAATTAAAATCAGCAAATTCATCAACTTCTTCTTCATATTCTAGATCATGTTTAAGAAAGAATATTACTAGTACACCATGTGGGCACAAGAATTTGGAAATGTACCAACAAAATGTGGAGGCTGTAAAAGGAATTAATAGAAATTATGTTCATGAAAATCATGAACTAAAATTTTACAAGAATATTGAAGTTGAAGATGATGATGATGATGGTGGAAGTTGTGCAAGCTCTGATCTGTTTGAGCTTGATATTTTTTCCATTGGAAAAATGGGATTGCCTGTTTATGAAACAACAAATCTTGTTACTAATCCAGCCATTAGTGCAAATGGTAATTAATTTGCTTTTGTAACTCTAAATAAATTTAGAAAGTTATAGTGATGTTGTTATTGGTAGTACTTTTTATAAGTGAATGAGAATGCAAAATACAAATTATTACCTTTTGTTTTTTGGAATTGATTGTTCAAAATGTAACTTATAGCCTTATAGAGAATTATTCAGCCATTATGTTCATAATTGATGGGTTGTTTATTTATTTCTACGGGAAACTTTTACATAGTTCTCCAATTTATTTTTAATCTCCTTTTTCCTTATTCTTCTCATTCCTTTACTTGGCTAATCCAATTAATTTAAGTTGAATTTCCAGTCTAAAAATGTTTCTTCCATTCCAGACAAAAATTGAGAATGTATGGAGGAAGAGAAGGAGGTTCTGACGGGCTAGGGAGAAGCTAGGGAATGAGTTTTAACTCTTTTCGGTTAAAATACCAAAAAGTCCTTTTAGTTTTTTCTATTTTAATATGTTATTAAGGGAAATTTAGAAAAATGTCATGATTCACAATTCGACCATCATAACACGTATCTCACCCACCGCAATAGGCCAACCAAATCCAACAAACGATAACAACATAAATAAAAACGAAAATGTAAATAGAGTCAGCGAGAACATAGACAATTCAAAACAATATAAGATTTGAATATAACTATGTCATGACCCGATTTAGCAGATCATGATGGTGTTAGTGTTAGCCCTAGCCCAATTGCATTGTACATTCACCCATGTATACTTATTGGATATTTATATATGATTTGAGGCATTGTTCTTTTAATTGTGTTGCTTGTGCAACAAATTAAAAAGAACCATCCATGAATTAAAGCTCCATTAAGTAGTCCAAATTGTCTTGGATAGTAAAGCCTTAATCTGCGAAATGAACTTGATTTAAAAGTCCCCAGTTGGTTATTATCATGGGAATGGTAATGATGAAAGACTAGTATGACACTTCAAGATAAGTTTTGTTTTACGGTTATAGATATAAGATATCAAAGAGGTGTTCATAGGTTCATGTTTGGAACATTACATTTTGGACCAATCCGGACATATAAATACTAAGATTGTATTTATCATGCAACATGCATGTGATTTCTTAGAGTTGAAGTCACTATGGATTTTAGATGATTTATTGTATATATTGACTTACACCTAACGGGATAATAACATGTTGCCAAGTATGGGTATGCTTGGGTATGTAATGAATCATGCTAAAAGACATGAGTGAAGTGAAGAGATTGTCACTCTCTTGAGGGAGACAAGATATCAAGGCCACTTGATTAAGTGAGACTAAAAGTGTATGACCATACCCAATTGTAGATGGATAA
>JBDJHY010632567.1:0-16207 GCA_039654485.1 Withania somnifera | reverse complement strand
AAAACCTATAGTCGGGAACTCAACAAGTCTTTGAACAAGCTGGCAATATATAATAAACTCCCATACTAAGAATGCACTCTCATAGATATTCTTACCACATTTAGCATAGGTGGGGTAAGATCTTCCTCCAGTGACACTACCCTGTGAAGATGACTTATTCTATTAATTCTGAGGTGGTCTGCTACAATGAGTAAGAGCACTTGCCGATGAAGGGGCAGGAGACCTGAAACTGTACTGCTGTTGTCTGGGGTTATCACTACCCTTAGGCTAACTAAATTTTATTGAACCAATCCTTGCCTTCTTTTTACAAGAATTTTTGCTAATCTTAGCCTTATACCCTTCTCTTTTCTCTAAGTGAACAATCAGTCGACCTATCCATACTAGTAATCAAAGTATCTACCCTTCCTTTCCTAAATATGGGGAAAGATGAGAAACGAAGATATCTATGTAATTCTGTATGTCAGCAACCATGTCTGGGCATACTTAGACAATTAAGTAAACTTCATCTTGTATTTATCAACTATCACAGAGCCCTGCTCCAGACTTAGAAACTATCTCATCCTTTAATTCTCTTTTCCCTTGGAAATAACCTATTTAAGAAAGCTCTTTTAAATTATCCCAAGTAAAAGGAGCTGCACCTACTAACCTATTCTTCTTTTATTCGTCAGCCCAATCTTGAGCCACATCTTTCAATGATACAGGCCCAAATACTAGACTGAAAACCTGGTTGTCTACGTGGAGGCTCTATAATGCATAAAACAAAAGTTAGAAAAAAGTATTTGAGTAAAACTCCAAAGCACTGAATAAGACATGAAAGAAAAGGAAATTTCCTAACTGTTTAGTAGCCTCTCGGTTATAAGTGTGTCATAGTTCACACCCATAAAAGGACTCTACCTTACATTGAATTTAAGACATCCTAGGAAAATTTGAGCCTAAAGCTCTAATGCCAAGTTTATAACACTCCAGAGTCACCCCTAGGTTCCACAAGTGATCCTTATCCTCTGAGTCACCTCAGCAGCCTCAAATGAACCCTTGGATCATATATATCTCTAAACACCCACTCATTAGTGGAAGCATATAATAATAATAAAGATGAACTTGTGGTCCATTTCACATATCAAATATCATACTAAAAGATAATGAAAATTCCAAATCAAATACCACTACATCATGTTTCTGAAAGCCTCTAAGTGCTGAAACACTAGGCTTCTAGTACAAGTCCCTATCTAGTCTTAGAATGAAATTAATGAGTGTATCAGCGAATAGTCTTCTCTAACATAAATAAACCAATAATGAAGTTTTCTTGATCCATCAGAACTCATCAAAGCTCTAATAACAAAAGATAGTAGATCCAGTCAACCTTGAGCGTCAGGTTGCATAGTTTGACCTATATATGAAATCATGAAACAAAAGAATATATTTTTAATAAATCAAATATACTGAGTAAGAAGGAGGGGGAAAATAATAGGAAATGTCAACATGAACATATAAAATGAATAGGCTATGTAATGCAGGATCAATTATAGGTGAAATCAGTTATTCAAGAAAAGTTAAGTAATGCTAACAGTATAAGAACCACACTTCATTTCAATTCGTAAATAATAATTTCAAACATATAACATTAAATATTTTGTAGGAGGTTCTGTAACTGACATATAAGACCATGTGAGCAGCCATGGAATTCAGCGAGCTACTAAGTGAAGGGAGTACCTTGCCCCACCACAGGATCAGTACCTAACAAGTAACCTAGTGGACCAACTAAGACGAGTCTGTCATAAGAATTCCTTTTAGGCAACAACTTATCCTATGATTTGCAACATATTTATGTGATTGGGTCTTTCAATGTAATCCACTCAATGCTAATACTACTACCACACATACCACTGCTCCTATATTGACCAGTTTAAAGCAAATTTAGTGAAAACTAATTGAAATATCATGTCTTAGCCTCTTTGGGAAAATTCTTTTCAAATCATCCTTAGTCTAATGAAATCGTGTCTAGTCCTAAAGCTTATGCAATTCTTTTTAACAATTTCCTTAACTAAATATTCATTACTCAAGTTTATCAAATAATCATATGATCTAAAATTTTAAAGGTAGAATAAGCAAGTCCACAATTTACCAAATCGTAACAAAAAAAATTGTATACACACGAACCATGATATAAAAATGCAAGAATTTAAGGAAATCAATCAATACTAACAGTTTGAACATGGAAATACAAAAATTACATCATATGAAATTGTAAGGAAATAATCCTAGCAAGATTAGTTATTAAAAACTAGGATTGGGGAACTAAAGTGGAAGAATTCCCTTGTTCATAAACCCACATACCTTGAATTGAAGATCTTTTGCTTTAATATTGAAGAAGAAAATCTTCTCGTGAAACCCTAGCCCTAATTCTTGGAGAGAAAGATTGATTGCTTTTATTTTATTGTCTAAGGATTTTGAATAGTGAGAGGAAATAATAAAGTGTCGGCTTATATGCTTGCTACTTTTGAGCACCTAAAATGACATATCATGGTCTATTAAATTATAGGAAAATTGAAAAGTCCGTGAGAAAAAGGGTTAAAGTGGGAACTTACATATTTTGATGGGTCACTTGATGGTCCATCAAGTGACTTGAAAGATCGTAAAGTGGTCCGTCAAATGTTCTCCACATTGGATTTCAGTTGATGGTTATGACGGATCCTTCTACATCTCGTCATCCTAATTTTACTATTCACGCAACGTCCATTGTGTTGTTCCATACTTCAAAAAAATTTAATATTTTGAGAAAGGTAAAGGTCAAGTTTAACGGGTGGGTTCCACAGTTCGTTGAATTCTTCCACGGTCTATGAAACTACTCATGAAAACCTGGTTATTTTAGATTTAAATAGAACTTTACCAGCTTTATTTGATTAACCAATGGAACATGATAGGGTAGTTCTCCACATGTTACAATGTTATGTCATCATCTCATATGAAGCTAGTGGGTATGCATCTCATTATCAAAGTCAACAAGTGTCAAAGAAGTTTTGGATATAGATTTCTCTTCGATGAGTGTGGGCTGATCTTAGACCAGATTGTGAAGTTAAGCAACATAAAATAATTATGCCAAGGGATGATATCATTATGAATGAGACAATTACGATATGAGCACCTTGTGGGCGAGTGATAATCGATCGACTTTATATTTAATTTTTGGTGGCATTGATTCAGAAATTCAGGTTGAGGTGAGAAACTTAGTCCATTTGATTATTTTTCGGTGGTTTAGAGATTTCTAACTTGGTTTGAGCCTTAGGAGTGACCTTGAGTGTCTTTTATATCACGGAGGTGTGCTTTGGCATCATAATCTTTTTTTATTTCATTTTTTTCACTAGGCTGGGACCATGTCTTTTGTGAAGTATGGTTGCCATTGACTATCCTTGAGGCATTGATTTTTAATTTGGACTCATAAATTAAGACGTATTGTACTATGGTAGTTCCATCTTGAGAATCCCACTTGAGAAACAGAAACATAATTTACAAGTTATGCTTCGGGATCCGAGTTGAGCAATTACTTCATTATTTTTTTATGTTCGTGGATGAATATGATTCTTAGTGGTAGATGTTGTAATAAACCTTGATATCATTTTTTTATTTTTGGTAAAAAATTACTATTTTACCCTTCCCGTAGTTGTATTACACTAAACTAAGTTTTATTTAATAGTTGGTTCAGGAAAGGTATGAATCTTGAGTGAGATTTGGGAAAATTAAAGTGTTAAAGCTTAAAAGTGAAAATAGGGAACTCTAGGGGTAATTGGGGGTTTGGGACCTTTCATCAGCTTCTGAATATTGATTCTAGTCTAGTAGCACCTTCATATTCTTTTTTAGCCTATTTGTGGTGATTTTGGGCGATTTGATAGGATAAAATGAGTTTTTAAAGAAAATGATTGACTTTGGTCAATATTCAGACTTAGAATGCTCGGATCATAAATTTGATGGTTCCATTAGATTTGAGAGGTAGATTTCGGCTAGAATAAGGTCCTTAATATTCTTCATAGGCTCCGGGGGCATTTTGGTCATTTTGAGTTAAAGTTAGTTTTTAGACCTTAAACGAATATCATATCACGGAGACCTCGTACACATGATTGGATGTTCCATTAAATTTGAAACATTAAAATACGGTTTCATATATGATTTGTTTGAATGGGGTTCCAAACAACCCCTGAGGACCCATTCTGAGCCTTTAATCCTTATGCATTTGTTATTAAAAAACAACATAGCTGCAGTCACTAGTGGTGCTCTGCGTTTGCAAGGCTTGGTCTGTGATCTCAAAGCTCAGGAGTTTTATTCATTGCGATTGTGATGCCTTGCGTGCAATCAATAAATGAAGGTGAAGGTTGGTCGTCTTGTTTATGGAAGTTCAACCGTGTTAGCAATAAATCCCACAATTGCAATTGGCATTCAACAATCTCGGTAGAGGGCTGTGTGCACAATGAACTTTTAAAGTAGATTTTTCCACAAAAATGGGTTATTTATCATACAACCCACAAATCTAACAATTGATCAAGTATTTCAAAGATATCAATTGGGGTAACATAGTATGGAATTGACTACCCCTTTATCAAAGAAACAAATGATATTGGAATCCTAATTGTACAATCTCGGCAATGGGCGTATTTTGCGGTAACATATTAATTGATATTCTGAATGTGATGGTCTCGATAGAAGGCACATCATTGAGGTAACATAGTGATTCAATTCCTAAATATGATGATCTCGGCAGCATACACATTATTGAACTAACAAAAGTACTTGAACGCAACTGTGACTGTCTCGACAGCAAGTGTGCAAGGACCTTGTAAGTCCCCCATGGGTCCTTCCTGATGACTTGCACTTACTTGAGAATTAGTGTTGACTTGAGATAATTGATATCCGAATCATAATCTGAACTTTTTATTGCTACCTGATGATAACTGAGATTATCATGGGTACTTGATTGGAACTGATGTTATTTTCCATTCTGAGGTAATTATTAATATGGTAGAGTTGGTGAATAATTTTTCCCTTGTGAGGATCACTTTTACTTATGTTTATATTTATTTGTGTTTGGGTTGCTGGTTATAAACTGTTTGTAGGTTGTAGTATTGGTGGGTAGTGGGATGGCAGGAGTAATCACTAGTTCTTTATGTTTAGACCAATTGATGATGTTGTTGCATACTATGATTTTGTACTCAGTCCTTGGTTTCCAGCATACTTATGCAGGTTCAGTACCCAAGACTTCGTGACCGACTTCTCCACCTTAGTCCAAGGGTATTCTTAAAGCATTTTTGAGGTAGATGACCATCTCATCCTCAGTTATTAGAGATCTCATTAACTTCTTTTAGCTTTATGATGTATTTACTTACTAAATATTATGTCGATATTATGTAAAGTTGTATAAATTCTAGTAGTGGATTATACATAGTGACAACCTGGTTTTAGGATATTTTAGTGAGATTTTCTTTTTAAATCCTTATATGTTTTTACTTTCACATTTACTTTGGGTATCCGTTTAATCTATTGTTAGTTTGAATGACCTATCAAGGAGGGAAGATATGTGCCATCGTGACTGAATATCGGGTCGTGGCACTACCTCTCGAGAAATTTGATAATACCTTGAGGAAAAGGGTAGAGAGCATGAGTCATATGGAACTTTTAGATAAGAACTACTAACATAGTTTGAGAACCTTAGACATCTAATCTATGCTCACAGAAAACAGAAAGCATAGATTTGGACTTATAACTCATCTGAATTTGAGGTTATTTGACATAAAAACATAAGTATGAAGAGGATGGAATAAGAATGGGGCCATTCTACCTTAACGATATGACTGACAACCTTTACACTCATCCATCACCTATCAACTATACTTTTTCCTCAGAAATACTATATTCATCCGTTACAACTTATGATTATCATAAAGGTGACGATGGTCACAAGAATTTTAGGCTAACTACATACTCTTATTATGTTCAAGACTTATTCAAATATATCTAGTATTTATGCTTAATACTATTAGGATAATTTGTATTATGAGCTTCTATCTTCTACCTACCTTCAGGAATTTTTCTCTTGGGACACTCATCAACTTATAGGTCTATTCAAAATTCAGCATATCTTCTGGAATTTAGGGACATCTGTGAGAATAGTACCTCTACGTATCACTTAAATCAACCAATATTGAGCTTCAATTAAGAAGTCACTAGCCATATACTGCAACCATTCATACATTCTTCAACAAAAAATTCAATCCTATTACTATAGTCACTTCATGGCTTACTTAGAGTTAAACTATCTAGAAATCTTCTCAAGCATCACTAATATTAGAAACTCTACAGATCACTAAGGGACCGCCATATATTCTTATCTTCTTACAATACCTAGTTGTACCTCCACTCATACTTCATCTGCACTTAACAACTTAGGCGATATAAGCACACCAGAGCAACTAATAACTGCGCATCCACTGTCTTTCAATTTTTCTTTTACCTAGCCTCTTTCACTTCTATATACGACATCATAAATAGATCACTGAGCACAGAGTATGAGCATAAAATGATGAAGTTATGGATAGATTTCTAACTAAGGGCCATAAACTTGGAGTTTAAACTAAGCATCATTACTAAAAGGGGATACTATCTCATATAGATTGGTTCTTATCTCAACCTTAACATTCAATATGAGGTCTGGGAAGTAAAGTAACATAGGCAAGAGTACTTCATATACTAAACACAGAAATCTTGAATAAAGTGATATCCTAAGAATAATCATGCATGAACTATGGAAGAAATTCTTATCTAAGCATATAAATGAGCTATCATGGTTTGGTTATCTACTTAGGGAATATCCTGAGGCCTAAGTCTAAAGGACTTGTCAGTGAGGGATATAACTATAGGGTAACTGAATATTGAGGCATATAGGGTTTAAAAATCAAAGTCATGAAATACACTATAGAGCTGGAATATAATGCAATTTAAGTATTTGAATCATACTGAAAACTCTATAGATGATTTAATAAGCTAAGTATATATATGTGTCATGAGTAAGACTTTGATTGTTGTCTGAAGCAATTGCTTCTCATTCTAGAACTGAACATAGATATGGATTTACAAAGGTGTTTGAACGTTAAACATGGGCATGGAACAAATTTTAATCTATGACTATAGGACAAGGAGTATACCAGATTAAGAATGGGTCACTATCTGATCATAGATCATTGTTGGAACTGCATACAGTTTGAGTCACAAGACTCGACTTAGTTCTTTATCTTACCATCTCCTCCTTAGTTCAAAAGCTTAAAATTCTAAGTCTAAGGACTTTTTCTTTAGACTGGCTACAATAAACCAACTATGTAGGGTTATGCAACCACTATATATATATAAAAGCCAAACTTTTCTACTTAGATTCTTTCCTGGAGTTCCCTATGAATTAAATTCTAACTTCCTATTTGCCTCTAAGGATAACACTGATAGGTTAGCACTTTTTTTAGCTTACTATATTATGTATCCAATTATATATCCACCCTTATACTGTCACTTCTCTCACTAGGGTGATCCTCTAGAGTTCAAGCTTATTATTTGGTATTAAATATTGGTATCACACAACTTTCTATTACTAGTCAAGCGTACATCTACTAGATCACAAATCAAGGTAACACTAATACTGTGAGAGTCAATAACAAAACAACCAATCTCAATCATACATTTTATATGGTCATATCTTATATGCCCTTCTTTTTAAAACCTTACTATAATAAATCTATTCCTTGTAACTCAACTTAAGCTAAATTCATGGCCTTATGAATACTATAGGGTCCTCTCATCAAAACCACAAAGTATGGCTTAAATATTCCAATTACTAACTTTGTTATCTCTTACTCACATCTTATACATGATCTTCTTAATATAATAAGTTGTATTCATAAACTCCTCCCCAATCCACATATAATATTTGTTTTCCTAACCAACAACTTCTCCTCTATATACCACTATGTAATCGACACAAAATTCACTATACCTTAGTCAACACTTAAGGATTTAGCATCCCCTTACTTACTTAATGAAAACATCACTCTAGCTACATACCTCAAACAATAAATATGCCTATCTATGATCTATACATCGATGACTTCATATTTTTATATCTAGGATCATTCTACCATATGAATCTTTGGATCATAACATCTCTGAACAACACTATCCAAATGTTTTAAGATGTACTTCTCCTTGAAGGTATCATCTATACTAAGGTTTAAAAGGGGTCTGAAAGCATATCAACTTTGAATGGTTCATGACAACTAGAGTATCATCCTTTGAAATGATAAATTTATATACACGAATGGCCTCATCTCAAAATTTGTTGCAATATCTAACTTTATGATGGCCCTACCCGAAATATTTGTGTATATAAGAACTAAAGATTTTCTATTTCCAATAACTCAAAAATGAGGCATAGCTGGATAAACTTGAGCAACGCATGAATCTACATAAGTTTCTTAAGGGACTGCTCTATTAAACGGTCTAGAATATAAAAAAGGGAAACTTTTCTTAAATGTATTGTAGCCTCTAGATTAAAAATGTGGTACATAAAACCCATAATCAAGACTCTATTAGACAGTACTTCATATACTCCCTAGGATACTTGAATTTTATGATCTAATATCAAGTTTATCACTTCCTGTGCCTACGCCCTGGACGTAATAGGCACCCAGAACCATAATGAACTGAGCAAACTTCTTAGCATGGCATGAGACATAGAACATATAAAATGTTACTACAAAATCTTATACATGGATGAACTTTTATAATATAAATAAAAAGTGATGATAACTTTTCGTAACAAATAATTAAATTTATTGATAAATTTTATTACAATTTTTTTGTTTACTATCTATAAAGCCTCTTTAATAATTGTTGAATTGTTGGGATAGGCCTCCATCCAAATATAAAATCCTTAATGAGAATTTCTCCTCAAAATATAAGGACTCACCAACACCTTACTAATGACCGCTGATTCTACTAACCATGAGCTAGGAAAGCGCTTGTGAATCTAAATTGGAGTATAGGCAAAAGTATGTGTCAGTACGTTGAATATACTGATAAGTAGGAATGTAATACATGCATAAATAAACTGATGTTGACCAAACAAAACACTAGGCTGACATAAAGTTAAATAGAAACATGACGCCAAAATTTTACAGGTGACTGAGATAAGGCTGAAGCTAGACTACAAATATAAAAACAACATACCTAGTATATTCTCACTAGAACCCAAAGACTGAACTTGTTTTTCACTACACATAAATTGAATTGACTGTCTGAGTAAACTATGTTTCTCATTGACACTAGTTTTTTTCTTCTATGAGCTTCTAAATACTATCTGAACCTGTAACTCAAGTGTTTTGAGAATATATAAGTAAATTATTCTTAACTGAGCTTAAGCATTTGCAAAACAAAACTTACCAAGGTTTTCTGACTATGACTAACACTATAAATTTTGCTTAGCTTATACAGAGAAAATCAATTTATTGATAATTTGACCATAGACCATGATTCTTAATTGACACGTATAAAGTCACCCCCTGATTTTGGCACAAAATTCTTAGCCAAAAAGTAGCCTCAGATGGACCCTTGGCCCATGTATAGCTTTACTTTCTCATACTCAGTGAAAGTAATATTAGTAATCATAAACTAAGCAATAGTCCTAATATCAGTCAATTAATAAAATAAATAGACAAACTTAATATTGAGCTAATACATCAATGTATGAAAGCCTCTATCAACTAAATATTGGGTTGTTAGAACAAGATCTCTAGCTAGTATCCAAAAAAGGAACAAATGAAGAAAGTCTAGATCTAATCAAAATAAAAGTATAAATATACTTCATATCTTGGGTCACCGAACCAATTATAACTCACCAATATTCTTGCTCTGATAATGCAAATCCAATCAACTATAAGCATCGGGGTGGCTGGCAGGATCTGCATGGAAAAAACATGCAACAAAAAATATACGATCAACATATTGAATATACTGAACATGTGAGCAGGAAAAATAGTATATATAAAATAAATTAAATCATGATTGTTCTATGTATGAACAAGTACTATCAAATTTCACTTTAAAATACTGAATTCAAGTGAGGCAATATTATGCAAGTTTAACAATATTAGTCAAAAGCTTCAATTTTCGGAGTAATAAGTAAAATCAAAGAAATTATTCAATATTAACAGTTTTTAACTAAGAAAATGTAAACTTTAGCTAAAAACTTTCTTCAACATTTATCCCTTCAGACTGGCACTTAGCTAACTCTGGGAGGTTCTATAATTAACATACTCTGTATATATGGCTACGAAGTTCAACATTCCTGATGATGGTAGGTCTTCCTAAACTTTACCAGTGTAAAGGGAGCTTCCTAAATTCCTTGTAGTTCCACTAAGCATAACATAAAGAGGTACTCATTTGGCCATGCTAAGTTTCTACGGCTGGCGATTGCAGGTTATGGATAAGGCTTATGTCACCCAATACTCATTCTGTCTATCTTAGCCATATTGGGCCCATGAACTCATGAACTTAACAACTATAATTGTCATAATACTTCATTGTTATGCTCATACTAACTGACCCTGTGATTCAAGCCTATAACATTCTTCTAATTTATGTTGACTCTATACCATGCTTAAGTTATAAAACCAAATATATCAATTTGTTATTAATGACACCTAACCATGCTTACAAAGTAATTCCTGACCTTACAACTGACCCAACCATGAACGCTGACAACAATTTATGATATTATTAACAAATCATGGACATTCCATATAAACTCCACATAATAGATTTACAAACCATAAACTTGACCGTGTTTCACAATTATTGAGCAATTTATGCAATTCATAATTCAATTGTTAAACTTTTAAATTTCCAAGTTATATTATCATAAACACATAATATTGATGATAATGATTAAGGAGTACAAACATATACAATTTCATCATAAACCATAATTGAGGATTCACCCTAGAATTATATGTTATCTCATGATCACTTGAGGGATTGGGCCTAAGGGTGAAACAAACCCTTGCTTATAACCCACATACATGATTAGAAGTCTTATGGTGATTTTTTTAGAGGCCTGAAGAACCCTAATTTGCTTTACAAAAAGAAACCTTGATTTTTGTAGAGTTGTAAAATAATGAGGGATTAAGGTTTTGGGCTTTATAGTAACCTTTTTCATGAACTAAATGGAATAGTATTAAAGAGGATGGACTAGGGGAAACTAAAGCCCTCTATTTAACTACTTGGAAACCATTAAGGCATACCACGAGTAAACCCTACGACAAATGGAATGTCACTCCATAACTTATGAATCGAGTCGGGGGGATGAATTTGGCTAGTGGAAAGTGGATATCACCCTATGAGTTTATACCATGAGCCATAATATGTCGCTTCATATTCATGAAGTGACTCATGAGAACTGGGACAAGAAAATACATATTTAGTTAAGCAACACACAAGTCCACAGAACAAATCGTGATATTTCACATCATGGGTCATGGTATGACTCGTGGGGACATGGAAGACTTCCAAATTTTAGGCATCATCCCACGAGCTGACAACACAACTCATGGTATGCCTCCCCACGAGTCGTGGTCCAAATCGTGGCCACTTGGGAACAAAACTTATAGATCTTTAAGTCTTTTGTTCTAGTTTGTAAACTTAAGTCAAGTATGAGATATTATAATATCTCCCACTTGATTTATTTGTCCTAGAATGAAGGATTAGATACAAGCTGGCAAGATGACCACAGAACTTTCACAGGCATCATTATGACCTCCTAGGATAATTAAGCTACTAACTAAGTTGACTTATATGCTTACTAATCTTTATGACTTCAACTACCATGAATTAGTCAAATAATGCATAAATACACACATTGGTACTCATACAATACTATAGGATACATGCTACATATTCATGGATGAACAAGGGATAAAAATAGAATCTAAGCGAGAACCTTCTCATAAGTCAAGATATCACGGACGCTGACACTCTCAACTAGCACTACCAAAGACGGATCACTTATGCACTTTCTCAACAAGGATACATGGGGAAAAAAGGGTGAACCGCTACTAACTCTGCTGGAAGGTCTAACTCATATCAATAAGGCCAACCCTCCTCACAATCTGATAAGGCCTAATATAACACCGACTTAGCTTTCCTTTCTTACCGAACCTCATAACTCCCTTCATTAAAGACACCTTCAAAAATAACAAATCACTTTCATAAAATTCTAGGTCTCTTCTCCTCACATCTACATAGGATTTCTATCAACTCTGAGCTGCTCTCAGTCTCTCTCCAATAGTAGAACAATTTGCACCACATCTTGAACAAGATCTGGCCCTACCTTAGATGCCTCACCTACCATAAACAATCCAATCGCAGACCTACATATCCTTTTATACAAAACCCCAAAAAGGGCCATCTGGATACTAAAATGATAGCTATTATTGTATGAAAACTTAATCAAAGGAAAGTACTCAACCTAACTACCCTTAAGATTAATTTTGTACGCCCTTAGCATATCCTCTAATGTCAGAATGATCCTATAATCCTGACCATCTACCTATGGGTGAAAAGATATACTCAAGTGGAACTGGGTACCAAGACCCCAATGGAAAGGTCTCCAAAATTGTAACGTAGAATGTGTACATTGGTTTTAAAACAATAGAAAAAGGCACCCCATGCATCCTGACAATCTGTTGAAGTAGATCCTACCATACTACTTTGCTTACAACTACTGTGAATAAGCAAGAAGTGAGCTAACTTAGTCATCGAGTCCACTATCACCCATGTAAAATCATTCTTCTTTGCTAAGGGCGACCGATGACAAAGTCCATATTGATCACTTCCCACTTCCATGTCGTAATACTAGAACTCTAAAACTCCCCTATTGGTCTCTAATTATCTACTTTCACTTGTTGACAATTTGGATACTTACTCACAAACTCGGCTATGCACTTTTTTATACCACTCATCAATACACACCTCTCAAATCTCTATACATATTTGTATCCCTACAATGAACAAAATACCTGGAACTATGAGACTCGTATAAGATTCTCTCTCCCAACCCATCAATGGATAGAACATAGAAAATCCATATAATGGAGAACACCATCTCCCTCTTGGGAGAAAACCTTGACCTTCTGTTACTAAACTGCACTCTTCAACTAAACTAGGACTAGATCATTATCTTGGTGCCTCTTCACCTCAAATACTAGAGATGATTTGGAAGAAATTTGAACAATAATATCCCCATCCTCATCACTAATCAACCTAACCCCAAAATGTGCAAGTCTATGCACATCTCTAGCGAACTCTATTTTAACTTCATCAACATGCAACAAACAACCCAAAATGCTAAGGGAATTATTCATTATATTGGCCTTTCTTGGATGATACAAAACACTCATGTACAAGTATTTCGGCAACTCTAATCATCTCCTATGAAGAAGATTAAGTTCCTTCTGCTCAATCACATATTGAAAACTCTTATGATCAGTGAAGACATCTACATGTACTTCATACAAGTAGCGCCTCTAAATCTTTAAAGAAAAGACCACACTTCCAGTTTAAGATCATGAGTGGGATAATTCTTCGCATGAACATTGATATGTATAGAAACCTGCGCTACTAAATTACCATGTTGCATCAACACATAACCTAAAACAACCTGGGAAGCATCACAATACACAATAAAACCCTCAGGAAAAGTCAAAATTGGAGTTGAAGTCAACCTCTTTTTCAACTCCTAAAAAATCTTCACGCAAGTATCTGACCACTCAAATTTCACTTTCTTCAGAGTTGAATGGGTAAGAAGCAGCAATGGAAGAAATTCCTGGACAAACCTATGGCAGTACCAAGCTAGACCTATAAAACTACTAATACCTGATGGGGAGGTTGGTCCAGGATATTTTTTATAGCATTGATTTATAAGAATCTACTCGAATACCCTCAATGGAAATGATATGACCAAGAAAGGCAACTAGCTATAGCCAAAACTCATACATAGAGAATTTAGCATAAAGCTAACGATCCCTAAAAGTCTAAAGAACAACTTAAAGATGATCTGCATTATCCCCCTCACTTATGGAGTAATCAGAATATCATCAATAAAGACAACTAGTTGGCTGCTCCTGATCATGTCTTGATACGAGCACGGTAGCACCTACCCGTCCAGGCCTCTCACAAGGAGTCAAGTGAAGTAGTTGCAGGCATTGCAAGCTACCATGAGGAAGAGTAATGATTGGGGAGCCCTTTTCAAGCCATGTCAAAAGGTATTAAACCTATGGAAATCTTATGATTTTCAATATGCGGATACTCCAGAATTTGAGGGGCCTAATTAAAGATTTTAGTACTTTAGGGGCTATTTTAAAGATGCCAGAACTTTAGGAGAAAAAGTTCCATTATTGCAAACTTTTAATAGATATAAATATTAGAGTTTGCAGTATTTTTCAGTAGACTTGGTTGAAATCATTTAAAATCCTTTGTGAGATTAGTTCTTAGACTATCATAGTTTTTAGACATAATCTAGCTAATTGAGGGTGGATTCCCTAAGTTTCTAGTTATAACTTCTTATTTACATTCAATCAAAGGTTTTCCAATTATGGACTCAAGTTGAATTTCATTGATTAATTATTGGGAATTTTCTTCAATTCATTGGTTTAATTTAAAGGTGAGAGTAACTAGTTCTTTATTGTTCATAAACCGTTGAGTTTATTGTAAGTTTCCTCATATATTTCTCTTTGTCTCTTTCTCCCCTATTTTTTGTGTGCCTCCTATATCAATTCACATTATTTGGTATCAGAGCTTAGGCTAATAATTCTTCCATCGACTTACAGTCTTTAGTTCATAAATAAAAAATTCAAAAAAAGGGAAAATTTAAAATTCTAGATTCTATTTGAAATTGTTGTTTTCAAGTGCTATAATTTTTTCCCTAGTGTTTTTATCTATGTTTCTTCAATTTTAAGTCAATTCGGGTTCTTTCGTGCTATTCACCATTAATGATATTTAAGGTGAAGAACTAGGGTTCATAGGGTTGAAATTTTGGGTGTGTTTTGGGCATAAAAAGTAGTCGGTTTTTTCCCCATATTAAAGGGAGCACGTGGTTGAAATTTTGTAAAACGGAGTTCATTTGACAATGGTTGGGTTTTGAAAGTTGCAAGTGTTCTTGAGTATTCTACATAGCTTCATGTGAAGAAGATGAAGAACTAGTGTGATTGATCTGACATCCTCAAGTCCAAGTGTTATTTTGTGTAAAAAAATTGAAGATCTTGTTTCCCAAGTCATTAGGACCCTAGATATCAAATTTTGTTCAATTCGAGGTTAACTTGGAGGGGTTTGAAAATTGTGTTCTTGGTGTTCTTTGTGTGGTTCATATCTTGATGATTGAAGATCTTTAACTTTGGTGTTGTTTGATCCACATTAGGTGTGTTTTGAGTTGAAAATAGTGTTAATGCACATGAAATTACCATTTAGGGAAAGTACAAGGTCACAATTACAAGAGGGAGACCACAAGGAAAAATCCTATACAAGTTCCCAAGTGTACTGCCCAAGACGGCAGCCACCTTTGCCTAGGATGGCGGTATGGAGATCAGCTCAGGCTGGACCATGGTCACCGCCCTATGGACGATGGTGGGTAGTTGGTAAGTGAAAAGTTTCTTCCTAAGACGGCGGTAGAGGTGCCTAGACGGTGATTCTCCCTCACTAACGGCGGTCAAGGTTGATCAAAATTATACCCAAACTTATTCTAAACAACTTGGAATCCATATCCTTCAACTAAATACAAGGTTTAATTCTATAGTTTACATTTTACTCTTAGTTTCCATTCTTGTTTCAAAAGCTGGTTCATAACTAGTAATTAGTCTACTTAGTTGTTAATTAGTCCTTTTCTTTCATACTATTTCATTCGATCTTTTATAATTTACATAATCATCATGACTTATTGATTCATGTCCGGTTTTTCCTTAAAATGTTGTGTGTCTATAAGGATTAATTCTTCCATGGAACTTGAAAAAGTTGTTTGTGAAAAAATCTAGTTTGCTATGAACTTTGGGAACGAAGCCTAAGAGGTTAGTCGAGCGACGCATACGAGTGAACGTGAGGCTCTTTCTACTAACTTGGTTTTCTAGTTTTGCAA
>JBDJHY010632352.1:0-16209 GCA_039654485.1 Withania somnifera | reverse complement strand
GTTGTCAAGGAGTAGTTTGGTTTTTTCTATTTTAGTATTTTTAGTCACTTTAAATTACGAGTTAGTCATTGATTTTATTTGTTGTTTTCATTGGTTTTAGATGTATTTATGAGTGACAACGGGAGAAACTAGGGTTCTTCTGATGGAATATAAATGATGACTTCAAAGACTTCGGGTTTGCAAGTGCTATTAGGTTGCTCCCTACATTCAGTGTCACTAGCACTATGCTATATCTCTTAGTGCTGAAGGTATTATTTGAGGCACAGTCCCGCGAAGACCCAAACCGATATTTAAGGAACTTTACTAAGTTGTGCTTACCTTTTAATATTGCTAATATTTCACAAGAGTCATCTACCTTCGACTCTTCCCGTTCTCACTTGCCGGTGATGCAACTGCTTGGCTTAAGGAGTTACCCGAGAATTCAGTCACCTTATGGAATAAGTTTATAATTTTATTTTTAGAGAGGTTATTTCCCCGTCAAGGATGACCATGTAGAGTGATCAAATCACAAATTTTAGGTAGAAACATTGGGAGGAACTACATGAAGCCTGACTATGGTTCAAGAAGGCATTGTTGAAATGCCTAATCCATGGATTACCAAACCCTGTCCTCCTTCGAACCTTCTATCATTTATTGGATTTAATGAAAAAAGTCAATAGTTGATGGGTCTTTAATGAACCATACTTTCACTGTTGCAAGTGCATTTTTTGGTTGATTTACTAAAATGAATCGTGCATTCTATACGAGGGACTCAAAATGGTCACTAGTATATTCACATTGGCTATGAGCACAGAAATAATGAAGAAAGAGATAAAGCATTGGAAAAAATAATACCTCAAGTGGATTTGTTGACCAAATATGTTATAAGTCAAGGGACCACGACAAGTGTGGAGGTTGTTTCATCTATAGGAGGTTGGAATAGATATCCAAATAAAAAGATTGACTACATGACAGAGGAATCAGGTTGCTAATTAGTTGGGTTCCCGACCCAATCAAGGGTATGAGAACAAAAGTTGGAATGGCTGAGAGAGGAATAAGTGAGAGCGGTGGAGATACAAGGTTAGAAATGAACATTGAAAGGATTGTGATTGTGAAGGAAAGTGGAAGGATAGAAATGATCAGTATGAAAAATACATTCCACCTGAAAGGGAAAGGGAATGAGAAACTAATCATACCTTTATTAGTGATCTTATGAGCTCAGAAATTTAAAGATATGTTTCAGGATTGCTAGAGTAGATTGATGTTATCAAAAAAAGTATGAACGAGTTACAAGTTGAGGTATCTAGCATCGAGGAATAGTGTCATATCATTTTATTTCAATCAATAATCTCATAAAATGACATAAATATCATTTTACATGAATCCAAGGAAAAAATAGTACCTTACCAAGTGACACAATTCCTAATCCAAGGAACAAGCGTTCTTATTGTGTGGACATTTCAATAAGAAGACGGAAAGTTATTCAAGGTGATAAAGAGAAGGTTGAACAACCATTAATAAAGAAGGTTGTAGAAGAAAAGCCCATAGTTGAAGAGGTGTTGGATTCTAAAGAAGTTGTAGGGGAGAGGAAAAAGCAAAAAATCATCCACGACTAAGTTAAAAAAGAGGTGATTAAGGATAAAGTAATTGTAGAAGACAGAGAGGATCCAAAAGGTCCTACAGTCATTGACAAAGATCTTTCACCTTTTCCATAGATTTTGAAGAAAAAAGAAGAAAGCTCAATTTGGTTAACAAGGTGACCATTAATCTTCCCTTACTCGATGTAGTGTTGCAAATGCCTTATTACAACAAGTTTATAAAAGAGTTAGTAACCAAGACACAAATAGTGGACAACCGTATGATTGAAGTATCTTATTATTGTACGATTGTTTCCATGGTTTTAACTTCAAAGAAAGAAGACCCGGGAGCATTCACTATATATTTTGTTATTAGATTGTTTAATTTTAAAAGCTTTGTGTGATCTAGGGGCGAGCATCAACTTGATTCCTCTAAGTTTTTTAAGGCATTGAAGCTTGGCTTATTTACACCAACCTCAAGGCTTTTGATGGTTGATCAAACAATAAAAGAGCCAGAGGGGATCTTGCGTGATGTTATTGTGAAGATTGGGAATTTATTTTTCCAATAATTTTCTAGTATTAGATTGGAAAGTTATTGCAATGTCCAAACAATTTTAGGAAGACCTTTCGTGGTGACTAAAATAGTGTTGGTGGATGTTGAAAATGGATAATTGAGATTGTTACTCAATTACAAATAATTCAAGTTCAAGATATATAAAACGAAGAAGAATCAAAAGGATTTGAAGGTTATACTAGTGATTGGAGAAATAGAAGGGTATGTGCAAGCAACCCTTGAGGAATTGAGTGGAGAATATATTCATAATATGAGGTATATTTGTAGTGAAGTGGTCCATAATGATATTACATGAGTAAGGTATCAACGTTGTGCCATGATGGAAACTAAGGCGCTTCTTGGAAGGTAACCCAAGTTTAATTTTAGAAATTTGATTTTTGTTTTGTTTTATAGTTTTGTTTTGGTTCAAAGTAATGCTGAGTGGGGAAATATAAAAGAAATATCATACAACCAAAATAGGAATGAAAGATGATAAAAATTATACAAGTCTATAGGATTGTCACTTTTGCGGATCAGATAAACAGAATTACATCCATATTTGTGCTATAAAAGTGGACAGAAGGTTTTGAAGTCAAGGACCCACTATGTGGACTAAGTTTGCATACCGTGTGTGTTTTGCGATTACATAGCGGGGCCACATTTGATGTAAGTTATCAGGCAGTGTACAAATATTATACCAATATTTGTGATCTTGCATATGCTCGTAGAAGAGGGCTGATATTTTGAATTTAAAGATCTAAAATTTAAAACATCGTTCATCTTATTATTTCCCTCCTCAAAACTTCCATTGTCAAACTCTCTTCCTCACACCCACTTCACTCTATTTGCACCTATTTCACTTGGTTTTCTTAGTGTTTTATTTAATTTCTGATTACCCACATTAGCTAGTACTACTATTTATCGTGTTTTCTCTAAAAATTTGTGTCTCATCATCTCCTAAAGCTAATATGGTATGTATATCTCAGCTTTTGTCATAGACACTTCATGTTTGGTGCTTTAAATAGAGTACAACCTGTATTGAGCACTGATATTCCTGTAACTTACGACACTTTCGGTGCTTAAAAGTAGAGTTATCATTGTTCTTAAGTATGGTATTATGATATATGATGGTATTTTCCCTATTTATGCAGGTAAACAGGTCGTGGAAGCAAACATAGAATTTCAAGTGAAAAAGAGTCAATTCCCTGAGTTATGAACCAATCATTGACCGTAGATGGACTCTACGATGTTCTTTTGTCCGTGGAAGTGAATAGAGATTCAAAATTTGCAAGGAGAAATCCATGAGGGCATCAACAGACCATCATTTGCCATCAATGGACCATCGTGAGGATCGTGAAACTGTTCCAGTGAAGGATATTTGGAAGATAAAAATTCACGGTTCAAACCATGGATCATCGATCATAATGATATATCATGGAATGATCCATGGATACCTTATTGACTTTGGGCGAAACGACAGATTGTAGACTCCATTTCACGATGGATTCTGTTCCACTGATCGTCACTTGGTTGCATACTTTGTTTTTCTAATTTGATAAGGCTATGATTTTATACACATTATAAATGCTTTCTTAGGTTTTCTTTGGAAAGGATAATACTTTTGGTACTGTTGAATTCTGTTGACTCTTTTACTTTGTTCTTGATATTTTTTCAAAGGTTGTATTTTGTTCGTCTCCATTATTCTTCATTTTGCTACTTTTTTATTATATGTATTATTATTCTAAATTTATGCAAATTCTTGATTCTATTACTATGATTATGAGTGGCTAAAATTTCCACAATTAGAGTTGTGGGAGTGATGATGAAATAACAAAACAAGGTTAAAGTACTCAGTAATTCTAAATTGGTGTGCATATATGTATTGTTATTTTCTTTGTATTGGTTGCTTTTTAACGAGTGCACACGTTAGAACTCGCCTGAAGGCTTACTAACTCAAGAGAGAGGTGGGAAACAGGAAAAAAATAAACAATAGAGATTTGGAGCTACAGACCTCTATCTAGTGACTTGAGAAGTCATAGATAGTTTATTTGGTGTGTAAGAAAAGGGTTAGTATGAGAAACACTTTGAGACCAGAGGTGATGAGTGATATACACTTAATTGGGATGGGGGAGCTTAGGTGTCCCTAACTTGTTAGATAATGCATGCTAAGTATTGAATAGGTTACTAGTATGAAATACCTTAAAAGTTATGAAATCATGAGAATCGCAACCCTAGTGTCCTAAGCCATTGTTAACTCCTTAATAGATAATCAATGTTATTAATCGATGCTTTATTTACTATTTTAATGCCCCATTAGAAGTAGAAATTATCAAGTTGACTTAAGTTCTAATAGACTTGTTTCCTACCGTATTCCCTGTGGGATTGACCCACCCTTGTTGGGTTCTATATTTGTCAGCGACCACTTTATACTTCTTAATAGATGTGTAAGTTTGCGTGTATCAAATTTTGGCCCTGTTTCCAAGGAATACAACTTAGAAATAGTCTATTAGACTTATTTCAACTTTTAGTTATTATTTTCTAATTTTACTTTTTTTTGTTTTTTGTTTGTGTTTGTTTCATGCACAATGTCTCATCATCAGAATCCACTTTATAATCAGCAGAAACATACCACATGGTAGTGATTATGGTGGCAATCAAATCATTGGCATAATGCTAGTCAAAAAGCTTTATCTCAAGCTCAAGCTTGGGCTCGAGTAGAAGCAGAAGCTATAACAACTACTCTAGTTTGGGATGAAGTTGAATTTAGGGCTCGTGTTGTGAAGATCTAGATGTAGCTCATGCTCGAGCCGAATCTAAAGTTTGGGTTGATGCCTAATTCTTAATTGATGCTCATATTGCAATAACCCTCAGATTGCCTGATATTCAGATTCCACCACAGTCTTCTCGAGTTCCTCTCAGACCAGCTTTCCCAGCTGAAGAGCCTCAGATTGATGTGGTTGTATTTAATAAAGCCATAGTGGTACCCTTTCTTCTAGGTAATGCTATGTTCAATGTCATAAGCATGATGATGCAATTGATGAATTTCAGAGGCTTGTTAAATACCATGCCGGATGATGATTCGAATCAACATCTGCTGAACTTTACTGGGATTTTTTTAGCCTACACACTACCAAGATTGATTCAGGAAGCTATCATACTTAGTTTTTTCCCTTTTCTCTAATTAGGGAGGCAACCATATGGATGAATAAACTGCTAGGCACTTCTATCCATACTTGGACCCAGCTAGTGGAATCCTTTCTTGCAAGGTTCTTTACACATGTTGTTATTGAGGGACGAGATAATAAATTTCAAACAGACTGCAGCTCGGCTTGACTTAGGTTTAAGAAGAATTTAAATTAATGCCCAAATCATGGGTTAACTGATATTATTCATCTATAGAGTTTCTATCGGTCCCTAAATTTTCATGAACAAGTATACTGTTGACAATTTTTTGGGAGGCTTTCTGATGGGCCTTACCTGTGGTGTAGCTAGATGGATACTTAATGATATGACTAATAGAGCCTAGCACACCAGATATGATGAGGTGGAACCTAGTAACTGTTATCATGAGATGACATCTGAGCACCGTCATAAAGATGAGGAGCATGATTAAGCTATAGACAACTTAAAACTCAAATAAAATTGATCATAAAGCATCTTATGGCTCTCTTTATATAAGGGGTTCAGACTGTCAATGCTGTGGCTATGAGAGATAGAACTCCCAGGCATGAGGAATACTATTCTTATTTGGATGAGGAAACAAAGTTTGTGAATTAGTTGGGGGGTTACCAAAATAAGGGTAACAAAGGTCAAAACTGCTACCACAAGGACAAATAATTATATGTTCCCTCAAAGGGCCAAGACCTGGCTGCTTGAAAACCATCTAGAATGAAGGAAATGCTTGAAAAAGTGTTGAAAAAAGTAGAGTCTTCAGATCAAGGGATAAAGTGATGGAAAATAATATGTTGTCTATGAAGTAGTTTGTAGACTCTCATACCACTTCCAAAAAGAAATTGGAGAAACAAATGGGAAAATTGTCCATAGCTATGAATCCGAGGCAGAGGGGTTCTTTTCAGCGGTGATACTATTCCCAATCTAAGGAATAATGGTTATTTTCTAGCCATCACAAACCAGAGAGGGAAGGATTTGACTGATCTATCAATGCCTATTGATGATATTTAGAGAGATGTGGATGTTGATGCTGAGATTGCTAAAGAGAGCAAATTGATTGAAGGGCTTATTAATGCCGAAGAGAGGAGAAATGGCAATGAAAAGTCTCCAATTGCTGTTGATGATTCTGATACTGGCAAGGGGAAGGATAAGGAGGCCCCAATTCTAATGGCTCCTATTGAAAGGCCTCCACCACCCTATCCATGCACCTGAATAAGAAAGCATAAGATGGCCAATTTGACAAGTTTATGAACATGTTAAAAGAACCGTCAGTGAATATTCCTTTGGTGGAAGCTTTGGAACAGCTACCAAGATATGCTAAGTTCATGAAAGATCTAGTTACCAAGAAAAGGACTGTAGGCTTCGATCTTGTTCATAATTTTCACCATTTCAATGCTATTGCTTCAAGTTCTTTGGTACAAGAGAAGGAGGATCCTGGTGCATTCACTATACGTTGTTCCATTGGGGTACTCAATTTTGAAAAATCTTTATGCGAACTTGGAGAAAGTATAAATCTGATGCCATTTGCTATTTTTAAACAATTAGGAATGATAGCCCTTAGACCCACAAATATGTGGTTATTGATGGTGATCACACGATAAAGAAACATGTGGGAATCTTATATGATGTGCTAGAGAAGGTGGAAGATTTCATATTTCCATCCTACTTTTTGATTTTAGATTGTAAAGTTGACTTTGAGAGGCCCATCATTTTAGGGTGACCATTCTTGGCCACTAGAAGAGTGATTGTTTTCATGGAGAGAGGAGAGCTAAAATTCATATTGAACAATAAAGAAGTATGTTTAATGTCTATAGATCCATGAAGCAACCTAAAGATATGAGTATTGTTTTTGTCATTGAAACCATTATTATTGATGATGAGATACAACAGTATGTTATGGAGACTCTCACTACAGTGATTATGAATTTCAATGATGATAGGGACTATTGATTTAAGGAGGCTGAACAAGCACTGTATGGTATGAAAAATTATTCTTACCCACTAAAAAATCTATATCTTTACCTAAAGAATAGAACAACTCCTTTTGCCGAACCATATATTAAGGAACCACCAATCCTGGAGCTTAAGGCTCATTCTTTATATAATTAAGGTAAGAGTGTCACAACATTCCTTAAAAGGAACATCTTCTCCCGTTTTGGCACTCTAAGAGAAATCATAAGTGATGGTGGTTCACACTTCTTCAACTAGATATTTAGTTCTCTTTTATCTAAATATGGTCTAAATCACAGGGTGGAAATACTTATCACCCTCAGACAAGGGGGTAAGTAGAGGTATCTAACTAAGAGACCAAGACCATCTTTGCCAAGACTATAAACACAAGCCATAATGATTGGTCAAGGAAGCTTGATGATGCTTTATTGGCATACCAAACCCCATTAAAACCCCAATAGGTATGTCCCTATCATATTGTCTATGGAAAAGAATGTCACTTGCCAGTTGAACTTGAGCATAAAGAATTATGGGCATTGAAGAAGCTTAACTTGTACTGGAATGATGCCTCTAACTAGAGGCTTGGTCATTTAAATAAGATGGATGAGTTCTTTCTGGAAGTTTATGAAAGTGCTACACTGTACAAACAAAAGATTAAGTTGTTTCATGACCAGAAGATTTAGAAGAGAGACTTCAGCCTAGGTGGTAAGGTTCTACTCTTCAATTCTAGACTTCACTTATTTCCTAGTAAGTTATGGTCCAAGTTGGTGGACCATTCAAAGTGGAGAAAATATTCCCACAAGGGTCTATTAAACTAGAAGAAAATGAAAAAATTGGTTCAAATTTAATGTATTGCGTTTGAAGCACTACTTGGGAGCTTTAGAAGAAATCTCGACTGTTAAAAATTTATCACGATGAAGTCTAAGTAATTGAGTACATCATGCCGTGATGGTAAATTAGGCTCTAATTGGGAGGCAACCTAAGATTATACTTGTAAAACATGTAAAATTTAGTTTATAGTATTATGGTGTGATCAATGTATGCATAAATTTAAGTTGGGAGCAAACTTGCAGCAAAGAAAGGAAAAGATTGATCCACAGACTGAATAATGGGCCATCAAATGCTTTGATGGTCCATGGATTGATTTATCAAATAGAGGCATTGAGAAAAAATTTTGAATAATAGTTCTACGGATGATTCCACGGACCGTCAACTTGATCGATGAATTGTAGAATTAATCATAGACTTTTGGACCAATTAAGGTTCCATGAACCTTATGCTGGACCATAAAATTCAAATGACGAACCACTGTTTGGGTCTTTGGTATCCTCAAGTAGGGTTGAATTTTCTAATTAAAATGGGCCGACCCGATGCAGAATTATTTTCCCATCTTCCTACATTTTGAAAGAAATGGGTCTCATAATTAGAATTAAATAACTCCCTCTTTTTTCCCTCATAAAGAAACAGTTACACCACTCACCTACCCCATGATAGAACCTTTACTATTTCAATTCCATAACATTTCCTAAGGATTTTTAAACCACCAGTAATTATCCTTTCTCAAGTTTGTGCATTATTGTATTGAGAAAGTTTCACTAACTGGTTTTGCACCGTTGTTGGAGTTGAAACACTGTGCAATTTCTTTTTCGCTTCATTATCAATCCTTCTCTTCTCCATATGGTATGTTATGCTTATATGTTATTTCAAATTTTAAGAATGGAACCTTTTTTTTTGTCAAAACAATTGAAGAATATTTGTGTGTGAACTATGGTTTTTGTAGTTGTGTGGTTTGTATCCAACTGATGTGAGGGGTGATAAAGGCGCTGAAGTTTGAGGGGCTGGTTGTGATGTGCTAACTTCTTGGTTATTTTGTATAGACAAATATTAGGGTTAATTGAATTGGGTTGTTGAATATGAATCAGACAAATTGATATTGAATTCATATTGTGTTTGAGAAGTTGGTTGGTATGATGTAATGGTGTTAATATTGGGTCAGGTAACTTTTTATCCTTTGATGTGTGGGCATTATTAAATTATTTCACATTAATTATTATTTTTCCTATCAGCCTCCCAACACGTTTATATCGACATGGGTGAAGTCTGAGTAGCCCTAAGATCATGCTCATGTGTTGCGTGAGGGTTCTATGAAATTTTTGCACTATCCGATAATTGTATGATATGTATTATGTTATATGTTCCAAAAATTAGTCATTTTATTAAATGTTAAGATTTACAACTTTTACAGGAAATAACCTGAGGCATTGAGTGAAGAAATAAAGCTCCTGGGAGAAATAAGTTGAAAATTTTCACAAGTAGGAATTCATAATTGATTCCACGGTTTGTAAACCCAGTTAACAGACCATAGAATCAACTGCCAATTCCTTCTTCCTTAATTTAATTCACTAGAAAGGAATGATCATCAGGATAATAGATTGTTGTTTGAAACAACAACCTGTTGTTCAGTCCGTCAAACCTTTCCAGTGTACCCAACTTCATGGTATTGTTTTTACAACCCAGTCCATGGTCCATGAACCTTTGTTCATGGCCTGTGGACTTTACTAGTCCTAACACTTTTTCTTTCTTTATTTTTTGTACCATGTACTAATTCCTACTCTGTAGGTACCATGCTGCCAAAATTCTAATCCCATTGAGGGGCTTCTAAAGCCTAAGTTAGACAACCTTAGCGTAATATGGAGTATGATTAAGAGACAAGGACACTACCCCCCACTCCTGCTGGTTCTGATTCATTTAGTCCTGAGGAACTATATGAAATAGAGCCTTATCAGCACCCTCCTCAAACTACGAGGAATCAGATGAGATTCTGTTCATTGCATAATGAGTCCCTATTCAGTATGATGAGATGAGGGGATCCACTGGAGATACTGATATTGGTTTTTGAGATGGTTCCAAAAATGGTCATGGTGAGGTTTCTATTGATGGATCTGGAGATAATGATGATTAGTCTGCTGAACATTTTGATGATGGCTTCGATCATGAGGTGGCCCAGACTATGATGGATAGCTCATCTCCTGGGGAAGACATTGTTATAGAGCAGAAAGTTCCAGAGATTCGCAGTAAGGCACGCTCTAAGCATAATGCACTTAGATGGGCAGTTCTAAGCATGAGAGAGTTATATGATGCTGTGTTAGCTCCTACTCCAAGGTTTTAACACAAGAGATCCATATTTGAGGAGGTATGAATTCTTCCTATTGGTATCACAAAGCTATCTCAAATTAGGGCTTTGATGGACCAACATGTATTTGAATGGTTGATTAGGAACGATGGTAGTTACATCCCTTCCATGGTATAAGAGTTCTATGATGTCTATAGGGACACAATGAATAACTTGTCATCCAAAGCATTACCGTTGAAGAAATTAGCAAATCTGGATACTATCTGAGTTTGGGGACATGATGTGAATATGTATGAGGGTAAGATAAAAGATGTTTTATTTGGGCTAAGTATGTGGTGTCGAAGTCCCAATCTGATTATGAGCATCTATTGAAAATAACTCATGAAAAAGACTTGGGAGTAGTAAATTGTGATAGACATATCAATAATTGGTTGATATTTTGACTGACAGAGAGCCATCCTTTTTTAGAGATTACTAAGGCATCTCTCAACTTTCAACTAAATTGTTTGTGGGCCATAGTACCGTTGAGAATGAGTCTGACAATGGCTGACAACACATTGACTCCAAATAGGGAAGTATCGGTAGAGAGCTTCAAGTCGTGATACAATATCATTCTCCCCAAGATTATAAAGGATGAGATACGGGAGAGATATTTACAAACTTCGACATTGATTCCTATCCTTGTCTTATATATTGTCTATACTTATAACCGTCTTTCTTGTATAGGATCGAATTGATCAGATTATTGAGTTCATGAGCTTTATGAATACTGGGCTGATTCAGGATGAGATAAACTTGGTGGAGAGGGTAGAGTAGTAAAATCCTTGACCTCCAGGAGGAGTTAGGATAGAGGATTTATTTGTCGCGAGTGAGAGGGAGGCTGCACCTATCCACGTAGAGGAAGGAGTTGAGGTACCATCCATGTATTTGGATACTTTATCCATTGTAGCTATTGCTCATATTTTAGTCCCTAACACTACTACCACGACAGATCCTAGCCCTGCCACCACAACCACTATAACCGCTGTAGCTTCTACGGTTATTAATTTAGTTGTGCCTACATGTACAGTGATGGCAGTAGCTACTACCACAACTCCATCTACCCAACCCGGGGTTTCTACTATATCTCTTACTTATAAGCCTCCATCTTACACCAGAGTTGTTTCAGACTTATATGGAAAAGATTAACTGGACTGAGGCTCAAGTGAAGGTTCTAGCTCATGTGCTCAAGACTTTTTTGCAGCATATGGTTGCACATTTGTGTCTTGCGTAGGTTATTCCCGAGGTTCAACTAATTCATGGTAGACTTGAAAGTTTAGACTCACGGGTGATGGTGCCACTGAGATATTTTTAGGCAGACAAGTTAGCACAAATTCTAGTGGACTTAGCAAAAGTTCAAGCAGATGTTGATGAGTTCTAGGCATGATCTATGCTAGTGTTTGATGAGGTTGAATAAAAAGTACCATTCTGTCTGGTTATGGAGCAAGTTATGAGTTTCCTGGATCCCATACCTTCCCCTAAAAAGGGGAAGAGATTTTGTGATGAGTTCGAGGAGATTGACTCTCAGGATGAGATACTGAGGGTGCCAGTAATAGAGAGCACAGAGATATTTTGATAGCTACTCGTGAATCCATCCTAAGTGAGCATATGAGGAAAGAGGTGGAGATACAAAGAGTTAGGGGTGCTTCAACAAATGTATACCTTTACCTTCTACTATTGTTACTGGTGTTACTACGGGTGTTGATCCTTTGGGTGAGCCTAGACTTGATAGTGTGTTGACCATAAGGACCACTGATACAACGAGGATTACACATGTACTCCCACCGACATCGAAACCAAAGAACATCACCTAAGGAGCCACATGAATGTTCCCTTCTTCCTTGGTTTTATTTCATTTTTATTCATTAGGGACAATGCATGGGTTTTAAGAGGGGAGGGGTTCCCTTAGGTACATGTATATATAGTTTTGTGATAAAATACTCTATAAAAGAAGATTAAGACCCCTTAATTTTTTGTGTTGTGTGCTCTATTTTGTGATAGTTTGACCACCATGGATAGGTCGTTTTGTGATTTATTCCACTTTATCCTAAACCACCATGGATAGGTCGTTTTGTGATTTATTCCACTTTATCCTAAGCGACCAAAAATTGAATGATTATCCCTTGATCTCTTATTTTGAGCCTGATAATGTACCCATTTTGTTGATTAACCTGAACATCGTCCTAATTTACATCTGGAATGTCCTTTTGACCCTTGTCCCTCCTTGGAGACTAGGCCTCAACTCAAGCTAAAAGCCGTAGTTGAGGGTGGTTGTGTAGGGTTATGAAAGTGAAAATCTAGGCATTAAAAGTTTAGGTTGACTTGAAAAAAGGGGGAAATGGGTATGGCGTGAGATAAAAGAAAAGAGAAATAAAAATAAAAAATAAAAAGAAAGTTTAAGAAAAGAAAAAGAAAAAGTAAAGAAAGTTAATGCTAAATAAGAACCACATCTAGAATAGAACACAAAAGGAAGAAAGTGGACGTTGATGTCGATACACGATAATGTAGTGCCAAGGAGGGCTTAGTCACTAATTCCAAAATTTACCATACCAGTCCCTAAGAATATATTAGAAGCTAAGAAAAAGTTGTATAGTGATCCTAGTCCAACTATCTGAAAGTGGTACTGTAGAAAATAAGGGCAAACCTATGATCTATGTACATGCATTATTTGAACTTCTTTGTGAGAGGAGCACACTTCTTGATGTCCCTCTATTATTGTTATATTAAGTGTACAAGTTTCCTTTGTTGGTAAGACCACTAGGATATCATTGTCTGACTACTGATGGACAGAGTGACTGTTGTAAGTGTATGTATTATTGCCCATGGTTAACTTGATCAGTTCTTTAGCATACATCCCATTTGGAATGGAGGAGATGGGTACCTTATGTTAGATGTATGCAATAATTCGTATGACTGCTGTAGATCTCTTAGGAGTCTCTTACTTAAGCATCATTTTTGTTACATTTTAGTTTATTACTTGAGGAAAAACAAAAATTTAAAGTTGAGGGTGTTGATGCGCCCGTAACTTACTACACCTTTGATGCTTAAAACATAGATATTTCATTGTTCTTAAGTATGTTTTTATGAGATATGATGGCATTTTGTGTGTTTATGCAGGCACACAGGTCATGGAAGTAAACAAGGCATTTTGAAGTAAACAAAGTCAAGTCCCTGAATTATGATTCAACCATAGGCCTTATATGAACTCCACAGACCATCAGTTTGTCCGTAGAAGTGAGCCAAATTTGATCACGTTCAAATTACACCTCTCACTGAAGTATAAGCGATCCATTGGTATAGAACCCAACTAGGTTGGTGTTGATCCTACAAGGAATATGGTATCGAATTTAAGCTAGTAACAATAATTAGTCAATTAGAGTTTATTTCTAGCAACAAATATAAAGTAAAAGGGGGGAATGAGTGTATGAAAGTATTCTTTGCAACTGCTTGTGATTTGTAGAAGAATTTAAGTGTTGAAACAATCTAGGTTTATGTTCACCAGGGTTCAACAAACATTCGGATTATAATCTTATACAGTTGTGAAATCTTTCCTAAATACAGAGCTACGTATAAAACCAAAACTATTTATTTAAGTGTTTTTCAATTATAATCCTAGATAAATCTCTTTTGTTCTGAAACGTCCAAGAATCTTTCAAACTTGCCCTTTTTCTATGCAATTTCTCTAAGTTTCCAAATATTAACTTAATCCCTACAAACACTCATAAAACATATTTAATCATATAATTATTACTCAAGAACAAGAAGAATTTCACAGTTTAAGTGCAATATGTGGCGTAAAATACCGGAACATCAATACCCTCAAACTAGAACATTTGCTTGTCCTCAAGAAAAAATAAAACACACACATATTAAGCACTTAAGACACCCCTTGTACACAACTCAACTCAGCATAATCAGTTAGTAGGCATCATGTCACATTGGCTAACTATATTTATTTACTAACTAAAATTTTCTGAATAAAACACTAAAAGACCTTTTCCAAGGATTATGCCCCTTAGAACTATTGCATTAAATTATTCACAACTGATCTAAGCATCTACTTTCTCTTATTAAAAAGAAGTCCCACATACACACAGAGATGTATTTACTATAGGACTAGGAAAGTATCATCTTATACTCAGAAAGAAATCTAATTATGCAAACAATATCCATAGGCTTTCCCTAATTAATTATAACTCAGTATTTCGCATGTTGACTTGAATAACGTCAGGACTTTGCTTGGATTATAATGTAGTTTTAAGTGCTAGTAGGGCATAATTTGGGATCTTAGTAACTGAATAACTTTGTTCCATTACCCTGTTTTTGTCTATCATCATTGGCCTTTTTACAAACTCTTTTTCTTATCCCTTAGCCTCAAGCCCCTTTATTGTGCAACTTGACCCCATCCCTTTTTTTTACTCTCTACAAATAGCCTCATGCATATTGATGTGTATTTCTCTTCTTTTTGTTCTTTTTTTGTGAGAAGGTTTTCGCAGTAACCACCCTCAACCTAAGTTCAAACATAGGTTGCAAATACATCATTAACACCAGAACAGGGCCAAGACAGAACGTTTGCCACATATTAACTCGTGGTGTTTTTACATAGCCACTCTAAAACTTAGGTTACAATGCTTAAATCAAGGTATAAAATATTCGATAGAGAATTAGGGCCACAACTCTTACTTCTCATTTTTTCCTTCTGTTTCTCGGGGGTAAGTCAATGGTTGGTTTCAGAAGATGTTAATGGGTTTAATTTGGAAACTCAACACTTATTTGGTGACTCTTTTAAGGCTTTGGTGACTTATCAAAGAAGGCCTAGGATCATTTTCAAATCAACCTACTTCGTACTTAGCTAAATTTGAACCGGGCAAGTTCTAGATTTTTACAAAAAAATTAGACTAAATTACTTTCCTACATTTAAAAGTAGACACCTATCTTAATAAAAAATTGTTAAGAAAATCGCTCTGGGAAGACAAACACAATTAATAACACTGTGCACTACTCAGAATGAAATACAATATGCACTCAACAGAAGCCAACAAATATGTTGATACTGAAAACTTTATTTATATATAAAGGTATCAATTGTTTAATGAAATGCATCAAATTATAAAAAAAATCCTAGACATGCCAGTTCTCTAGATAACATGTCTGAGGGAAAAGACTCTGTAAAAAAAAAACCTCAGAAGAAACAAAACCAATACAAAGTACCACCCCCTCCCACACAAAAAAACATTGAATTTTCCCCAATGAAAATCCCCTAAAGTACCAAAATAAGGGAAAAAGATGTGTACCAAGACCACGACCTCTACTGTATTCTGCAGTGTTGTGAAATTCGGACCGGACCCGCCGGTCCGATCGGTTCACCCGGGAATTGGACGCCAGTCCGGTCTGGTCCAAGCAAAAACCCCCTTACTTAATGAGTCGGTCAAACCCGGTAAAAAATCCAATTCAACCGGGAAAAATCGAGCCAAAAATTGGGTTTTTTTGCAAATTTTTTATTTTTTTATTTTTTTACTCAAAAATGAGAAATTCACCTGAAAATTATTAAAACCGGGGTTACTTAATTTTGTTCCAAATATTCAACTTAAATAGAGGAATGTTATATTAAAAAATTCTTCTATTGTCGATGTGGGACAATGAAGCAACTATCCAAATTTCATCTTCTAAATATTCAACTTAAATAGAGAAAAATTACACTAGAGAATTCTTGTTTTGTCAATGTGGGACAATATCCAAATTTCATCTTCCAAATATTCAACTTAAATAGAGGAAAATTACATTAGAGAATTCTTCTTTTGTCAATG
>JBDJHY010632245.1:0-10984 GCA_039654485.1 Withania somnifera | reverse complement strand
TACCCCTCCACAGAGTAGTAAATCATACTGCAGCCCCATCTGCTAAACGTCTCCACAATATGCATGCACACAAAAACAACAAAGGAAAATAGAAGCCACTCTCAAAGTCTAGGAAAGTCCAGAAGGCACCATCAAAGAACACATCTCACCCAAATAGATACTAACATCTCAACAATAGCACAATAACCACACAACCGCCCCCGGCAGGCCAAGCACTCTAATAGTAGCCTATAGCAACTATGACTCCCCGTACGAGCCCCATAAGGATAAACAAGCACAAAAGATAGAAGGAAAGGCAAACCAACTACCTATATTGATAACAAACTAGCTGGAACCTAACAAGTATTCAATATATGCCTAGTTTAGAATCTAAAAAAAAAACCTAGCCTACTTGGACACTAGCAAAAGCCCCGCATTTTGTGCTAACAGCTTGAACAACCTCACAAATTCCCAAAACAACACAAAACTAGCGAACTAGGGATCCAGGGTTCAAAACTATAAGAATAGTACCCATATTGCATTAAGCAACTCGAGTCGGACACAAATTAAAAATAGATCGGTGGGACCCACAGTCTGAAAAATACATAAAAGGTACCACTGCATAGAGCCCATCTTAGGGAAGGCATGGTATGAAATTAAGTAAAAATGACAAGGACTGAAGGAGAAAATGACTTCATAATGTAAGGAAATAAACTTTTTGCACAATGCAAGAAAATGGTTAGTTAAAAGGGATTAACAAGAGAAAACACAAAATAATGACCAATAAAGCTTCCCAAACAGCTCCCAACACTTTTCTCTTTTCAATATAGTAGTATCTCATCTGATGCTATCTTTAATTGAGGAAATGGAGAAATGAAGAAGAAATATTTATAGACTATCAGCCACAAGGCTGTAGGGGAGTACCCGTTGGTTGCTGAGGCGATCCTACTGCGGTAGAGAAGAGGATGTTGTGGAACCCCTTGCCTTCCATGACTTACATCGCAAGAGCGAAAGGAAAGGTAGCAGGAGTGACATCGTTGGGGCAAAGAAAGTAATGCAGGATCTACCGCCATCCCCCAAGGTAACCTTCATAAGACCGAAACATCTATTTGCTGGGGTGACTTTTAAAGGGAAATCTCCTGGTCTTCTGGGCGGTCTATGCTTGTAACTCCCAACGTCTAAAATATAACACTACAAGAAACCTAGAACGAGCATTCTGAGCAAGAAACATTTTGACCAAATACACACACAACATAGGGATAACATTTCGGATCGAATGGAATTGTCGAAACAACCAATGTAGGTTGTTTGACCAAAAAGGACTCCCAAAAATATTGTTTAAAAAGGGTACATTTCCAACTAAGCCAACAAGGCACCAAAAAATGACACTGAATACCCCGAGAAACGAACCAACAACCCTATGAGCCAAAATCACCATTGTGGAGCTGATCGAAGATTTAGAATCCCATTCCGACACTTCGATCACCATGTACTAACTCATGTCAAATTTCCAACTCTTAATTAACTAAATTTCCACAAAATAATTTAACTTCAAACAAAAACCTTGGGACACGAACTAAAGGCACAACTAGAACAAAGTTTGCATTCTGAAGCAAAAGGAAGTGTCCAGATCTGATTCCCTGATTGTTTACTTAGAATTAACTTACAAGTGGAATAGTTCCAAAACTGAAACTCCAAAACAGGAAACTAAGACAGCAGACATTGAGCTTGTGGGGCATCGAGCTACCGGTTCTAGGAATTCATAAATGACATAAGGTAAGTACCATACATCACTAAACATGGAAAACATAGAAAAGTAATAAAATAACTTGACTTGTTATTATAGAATCCACCACTAAAAAGGACATTCAACCTCAGAATGATAGGACGGAATAGTACACGAAGAATTGTACTTAATAGTGTGTATTGGGTTCGTATACATCTTTTTATACCTCAGGTACCCTAAACAAACAAACAATGTATGTTTGATAAAGCTTCGCAACTAGGACCCATTATGACCTCTAGTTAAGTGGAAACCTCCACAGAAAGGCCACTAGCTACCTCTCTAGCCTACCCATAACCAACCGACTCAACTCATTCTAACACACCCAAAAGGATGTCAAAACTACAAACCAAGGCAAAACCACGCTCGAAGCTCACACAAAATGACCATAAAACATTTCTTTTCTAAAGATCACCATAAAGCCAACAACATACATCAACGCTCACTATTAACGGCCCTACTGGCCTTTATCTCAAAAATCAACTACAAAAGTTTGAGACCGCAATGACTAGAGAGGAATAGAATAAAACCATAAATATAACCTTAAGAAAAAACTCATCCACCAAGCCGTTACTCCCAGGAATAAGGCATACTCCTCAAGCACACACACAACCCTGGCAACAAGAATAAGTCATACCCTTAAAGAAAAAAAGGTCAATACCCAGAAACAAGAAAAAACCATATAAAAAGAGGAATAAATAGGCAACACAGAGCCAAAAACTCCCAACATGAAGGAATTGACCCCTAAACAACATGGGCAGGGAAACCACAAAAACCCCCGGGTCCAACTAACCCATAATATCAAAAATTTAGAAGAAACACGTATAAGGACACCACACACATGATCCATTACAAAAAAGAAGCACGATAAAAAATTAGAACCACTATACCATCTAGTACTAGAATAACCAATACTATAAAAGATATGAGCAGGAATATAAGAAAGAAAATAGCAAGTAATAAGCACAAGGGATATGGAGTTCCTCAAAGGACACACAACCTCCGGGCCTACTAGCAAAGCAAATCCCAATCAGCGGTGCAAAAAAAGGTCCCATTATCCCTAAGATGAGGTACATAGGGATGACCAAGGCAACGATCATGGAGAAACCATCTAGAACCACATAAAAGAAAAAAATACCTCCTACTCAAAAACAACATAAAGTTCAATCACTTTTGTAATTCCCTGAGCCACGCGTCGTGTCATGACCCCACGTGCACATGGCCCAAACACACTATTCCTAACTAGATAACACATTAGGAAGGCCTCTTCCTCTAAGAAGAGATATGAAGACACTAACTAATTAAAATCTTAATACTCAAAACAATGTAAAGCCAAAAGTCATCAACTAGGTCATATACAAGGTACATTATAATATAAGGCTCCAGCCTAGGATCACGTACAACTTCTGACAAGCCCTACCATGGAGATCCTACCTATATCTATCTAAAGATAACCCCTAGATCCTCGAGCCACAACCTGGCAACCTCTAGACAAGGTGTTTCCTAAAGCGGCTTCGCTAGAAAAGGTATCGGGGCGGTCTCACATCGAGGCCAATCACTCATCTAGTTACCCAACTCTTTGCACTTATAATAAGCTCTAGGCACACCATCCATTACCCCTTGGTAGATCTATAGAATAGTGCCTTTTGAATCCATATTTGAAACAAGTAGTCCTAAGATTCGCACGGCCACCTGGATGCTTTACTTGGCTACTGTAGCCTTGTGATCCTGACTCTGAACCCCTATCAGGCTGACTACTCTGACCTACCTCTGAAATCTAGCATGGAAGACTAATACCTCTGGCTCATCTGACTTCTTCTATTATCCTTGCCCTCTAAGAAGGTTCTAATATAATTTCACAAGTGGTGCTGCCTCTTCTTGATAGCCCTTATGGACTCACGGTGTATCATATGTTCTCCTAGAATGATCAACTGCTTATAGAAATAACCTACCCAAATCTAACATCTGCCCACCTCTCTAATTAAAATAGGTTTAAATCCATACTCAATGTAGTGGAACTGGTCCTCCTCAATCATAATCAATTCCATAGAGTGCCTCAATAATTCAAAATCTTGTATCGTACGTTGTACCAGACAAGGATCCCTGCTTCAAAGTAGCAAACTCTGATCTAAGGCTTTCGTGACCACTAAGGGGAACATCCTTGGCCATGAAGTCCTCTATAAACTCACTTCATGTTATTGATAGAGACCTAATTGGCCTACGATCTATAAGCACCCTCCACCAATGTCTGGATTCTCCCTCAAGAAAATAAGTAGTAAAATCTATCCATTGCTCATCCGATAACTCCAAAGTCCTTAATCTCTTTTCATAGACCATAATAAACTCTGTGGGATTCTACCTTACGTACCTGAGAACCTAGTTGGCTGTATATTTGAGGAAGTGATCAAGTATCTTCCACACCTCATATGACGGAATAACTCTTAATGGACCTATAAAGGAAGTAATGGTGCCACAATAGGCTATATTTGAACTAGATGAACTGATGGAAGAACTGTAGCTAGAGGAACTTGGGTATGCTGAGTAGCTTGTGTTGCCACCCGAACTAAACTCTGGGGCACTTCTTGCGGCACGCTACAAAAAATAATAAGAACCTGCCAAAAAATATGTTGTACTATGGCCAACTGTGACAGTATAAACTAAAGTTTAGGCACTATAGAAGCCTGCTGAACTGGCAGTAGATCTGTAATAGTTATACTCTGGGAAAAGATGTCAAAGTAGTAACAATGTACTGTGTACCTGCAGTTATCCCCTTTCTACCTGTAGGTGAGGTCTCATGCGTATCAGAAGGAGGATGTCTATCAACTGACAAACCGTGAGTACACACCATCTGCAAAAAGAGTGATGTCAAATAGGCACTCCCAGAAACTTACACATATACTATACATAAGGAGAGAAAAGATAGAGAACCCATTCATACAGTGACCTGTAGCCTCCTGAAGAGAGTATACGTATATCTCAGCACTATCCCAGAGGACTCTACCTACACTTGCTTCACTATTATAAAAATCGAGAAAACCTGAGCTCTGATAAAACTTTATCACGACCAAAAACTCTGACCGCGATGTTGCCTATGGTACCACCATTAGGTCAGCCAACCCTTCGGCACAAAGCGATAAAAATTTGATGATACTAGCTAACCAATAGAAATAGAGTAGAAAAAAATAAGACAAAGAAAGATATACAACAAAAAATGTATATACAGCACCTCCAAAAACCTGGTGATTGTGACAAAATTGAGCTAACCATATCAGAGTAACAAAAAGATAATATATACAACTTCTCCAACATAAGGTAAATAAAAACCCATTTTGCACTGAACAAGATAAGGAAGACTCTAAACATAGCTAGAGAATAGTCTCGGCACAAAAGCTAGAGGCTCATCGTGATTTTTGAAGTAAATCGGCACCTCTACTAAGCACAATCCTATCTCATGTGACAGCTTGCGCTAGTATATGCACCACGAAAATGGTACACAAGTGCATCATTAGTAATAACAACATAGGGTACCTAGTAGGCCTTATTAGTTGATCGTGCTAAATCAAATAGAAGTAAGATACAACGAGTAAGAAAAATAGGTTAGAAGAAATTAAAGTAAAATAGTAGTAAGGCATAGAAAATATAGGAAATCAACTTAAAAGTAACTATACAAGTTTATATACTAGACCTTGCTGAGGCACAAACAATACCGCTATGATCCATCTAAACTCAACCGATAATAAATACATGTGAATAAGGGAAAATAGGAACATAGGTGTAAAGAAAGATCAAATAACAGATAAAATCCAAGTTGTGCCCCATTCCACCACTACATATATATAGAAAGGAAAAGCATACAAAACCTACCTGATATCACAGCTCATCGGTAGACCAAATAGGGATACAAAACAATTTGTGACCTCCCAATCATCCAGTAAGGCACAAACAAGAGATAAAAAGATGATGCAGAGGTGTAGAACTAAACTAACACAGTCAAATCGGCAACCTAAGGGGTTGCACCCACTTAACCAGGCCTCGACTGCCTAGAGAACCAATAAAAAATAAAAACTAGTTACTACGCCCATCGGGATCTGCCTCTCCAGAGGTCTCATCATCCACAAACATAAGCTGGGAACTCCATCCCATTGGGAGTTCCCACTTATTATCTATGTGCAGGGCCCCTCCAGTGTCAGGAGGTTGCACATTCAGAACATAAACTAGGTGACACCACTCCAAATCTAGATGATCTCCCTGAGGTATACATAGTATATGAATACCAAGTTACTGTTATATGGATATGTATATATTATATATATGTGTGTGTGTGTGTGTGTGTGTGTGAAAATAGCTCATACAATCTTGTGGTGGTGGAAAATAAGTCATAAAACCCCATTTTTAGATTTAACTCAAAAAACACCTTTTATTATAGTGTTTAGACCTCCCAAGAGTAGTAAATAACATTGCGGGCCCAATACGCTAAACCTCACCACACTATGCATGCATGTAAAAAATAATCGAGGCAAATTGATGGTGTGCTCAAAGTCGATGAAATGCAAAAATCCATAAGATAAGAAAAAATATCACTCAAACTGCTACCAACATCCCAACACTAATACTACAGGCACACAGCCACCCCTGGTAGGTCGGCCACTCTAACATTACCCTATATTCAGTTACGGGCCTCAGACTATCCTCAAAAAGGGTTAACAAGTACAAAGAATAGAAGGAAAGGATATCGACCACCTATCTAGCCTATCAACTGCTGGGACGCAACAGGTATTCAACATAAACCTAATCAAGAGAGTAAGATATAACCTAGCCTACTAGGATGCTAGAAAAAAAGCTCCCACATGTCAGTTGTATAGCTCGAAAACCCTTAGAAATGCCTAAAACAACACAACTAGAAAAATAAGGAAAGAGGGGTCAAAATTAAAAGAACTATACCTATAGTGTTAAGCAACTCGGGTTGGAATTGAGAGTAAAGTTGGACTCATGGGTCCCATATTCTAGAAAAATAGATCAAAGGTACAAGCACATAGAGCCCGGCTCAGGGAGCACATGGTACGAAATTGAATTCAAAATGATAAGGAATGAGGAATCAAGATCATAAAGTAAGAAATAAAATTTTTCCACAATGCAAGAAAAAGATGAATTTAAAGGGACTACCTAGAGAAAAAGCAAGAAAGATGACAAACAAAGAATTCTAACAGCTCTAACACTTTTGTCTCCTTTATATAGAAAATTTTCACCTGGTTCTCACATCAATGGTTGAAAATGGATAAATGAAGGAGTACATATTTATACACTTCTAGCCTTAACACCGCAGGGGAGAACCCATTAGCCGCTGGGGTGATCCCACGAAGGAAGAGAAAAGGACACTAGGTAGACATGTGACTCCTAGGTCTTGCATCGCAAGAGTGAAAGAAAAGGCCATGGGGGCAACATCACTAGGGAAGAAAAAGGATCACCGGAGAGACTATCTTCCGCCAAGAAAACCTCCTTCCAAGAAGACCCTCTATACTCTATGGAGAATTTACAATTGTGAACCCTCTATTTATGTCCACAACTGGAAACATCTAAAATAAAACTCTCTGAGAGTCCTAAAACAAGCATTTTGAGACCAAATTTAGCAAACCAATTATGGACACCCTATAGAAACGCCATTTTGGATCTAATGGAATCGTTGAAATGACCAACTGTGGTCATTTCAGAAAGAAGGACACCTAAAGAAAATTTATTAAAAAAAGGGTAACTTCCAACTAAGCCACAAACACATCAAAAACGACACCAAACAACCTGATAATCTAAATAAAAATCCTACTGTCCCAAAATCACATTTTTGAGCTAATGGGAGCATCAGATTCCAATTCCGGTACTTTTATCACCACAAACTAAATTCGGTCCAATTCTCAACTCATATGAACCGAATTTCCACAAAATAGATCAATTCAAGAAAAACAATGGGATACAAACTAAATTATCAATAAGTCCAAAGTTGGTATTTCAGAGCTAATAGAACTTTTGAAATTTGATTCCAAGAGTGTTTACAAATAATTCACTTTGTAGTTCCACTGTTCAAACATTGAAACTTAAAATCAACAAAACTGAGATAATAGACAACTGAGCTTCCAGTTCCATGAGTTATCAGTCCCAACAAGTCATAGATAATTTGGAAAAACTACAAGATGACTCTAAACACCGAAAAGGTAGAAAATTAAGAATATGACCATATGGGTAACTACAGGGAAGTAGGCTTAGTTAAAAAATGAACCACCTGAATCTTGGTCGTATCAACCATGAGACCCCAATTGGACATGACATTTCCCAAAAGTGATACTAACCTAAGGCAAAAATTCATATTTAGTTAGCTTGGCATACAAACATTCCTTTCTCAAGTGCTTGAGTATTAATATCAAATTCCTAACATGGTTGACCTTACTTATTGAATAGAATAAAAAAAAGCTTCATCCTAGTCATTGATAGATCACCCAGGTTCGGGTCCATAAGCAGTGACATCATCAATAAAGAAAATCACGAAGGAGCCCAAATAGATGAATAACACTCTATTCATCAATTTGGTCAATGTCGTGAGGTTATTACTCATCCCAATGACATAACAATAAATTCAAAATTCCCACAGATGGAGTAAAAAGCTATCTTAGGGACATCTGATGCCCTAATCTTAAGAAGATAATAGCAAAACATCATATCAATCTTCAAAAACATTGAATCACCTTATAGCTTATCAAATAAGTAATTAATCTAAGGAAGTGGGTATATATTCATGATCATAACCTGGTTATGATGTCTATAATCTATGCACATCCTTATAGATCTGTCTTTCTTTATCACGAACAAAATAGAAGCACCTTATGGATATACACTTGGTCTAATAAACCCCTTAACAAACAAATCCTGAGGCTTTTTCTTCAGTTCCTTTAGCTCAACTGGAGCCATAGTATCTAAAGGACTAGATATGGGCTTAGTACCTGACTCTATAGCAATAGAAAAACTGATGTCCCTATTAGGTAAAACACCTAGAAGCAAGTAAAAAAAACATTAGGAAACTCACACACTATAATTACTATAAAAAAAAGATTATCAACATTTATTTCTTTAATGAAGGCCAAAAAAGAGTGACAACTTCTATCATGATCTTCTAGGCATGAAAAGAAGAATCGTTTTATAACCTCTCCTATCAGTCTTAGAATAAAAGTCAATATGTCTTGGAATAATGACCCAAGATTGCATGGTGAGGAAAAAGTCAATCCATACCCAAAATAATATCAAAGTCTTCCATGTCAAGAAAGATCAAGTCTACCTATGTGTAATACCCCACGATAAAAATCACACAAGATCGGTACACATAATTCACAACTAAAGTATCTCCTTTAGGTGTAGAAACATGTAGTGGAGAAGGTAAGGCATTAATCAATATGTCAAATATAATAACAAAATCGGTAGAATCATATAAATAACAAGAACCTAAACAAAGTAAAACTAAAAAAGGTTGGTACCATACTGAACAATACAAGTTATTAGTGCTTCGAAAGCATAGGATTTCCATCTATAAGGGAATACATATCATTGGCCTCTGCCACTAACTGAACGAACATATCCTCTACCAGTACCTATCAGAACCATAACCGACCATCACCTATACCATAAGTCCGACAATCTCTACTAGGCTATCCTGTACCTCGACCTCTTATAACATGTACTGGTCCTCTATCTAGGAAATTAGAAGAAGTCTAGGACCCGTGGCAAAAATGCAAACACTATCTCATCAAATAACATAGATCTTCTCAAATAAAGTAAGATATTAGGGCTGAAACAAGTGGGGATGCATCATCGGGCCATGTATGAACACCACGACACTACTATCTCTAATTTGAACCCTTGGAAGGCTTAACAAAATAAAAAACTCCATGGTTGGACAACCCCATCATCAAAGCCTTCATAGTTTCTTATAAAAACGAAGCAGCAGGATGGGTGACGACTCCTCCTCTTTCAATATCTACCATAAGAATATCTAGAAGTATGGTACCATTTCCCCCTATGATCCCCAAACTCCTTACGCTCAATTTATTTGGCCTCCTTTCCTCCACAAACTACATAGACAACAGGTCAACCTAAATACTTCCATCTGATGGGTATATTCCTATCTAAAGCAAACCAAAGAATGCTCTCAACGGGATCCCTGAGGAGTGAGTTAGAAAACCTATAGTAAGCACAAAATCGAGCATCATACACTAAATCAGTCATGTCACCCTGAAAAAAATCCTCAAACATGCACTGGTTCTTCACCCTAGAACTCTAACTAATATATCTATCATCAAATTAGAGCAAACTTATCCCATGAATTTGAAGGTGATAAAAATGGCGTATCAGAAACATAAGAACACTACCACTAATGGGTTGGCCCCGCAACTAAAGTGAAATATAAAAATCCATCTGAGTTTTCCAATCTCACACTCTCTAGCAACTATCTTCAAGTAGCCAAAATATCCACAACCTTATTTTCCCTTCTACCCTGGAATGTAGGAGGGTCCATCTTCCTAAAACTTTCGTGGTATTTCTTCTCGCATCCGACATTGTCTCTTCTCAAACCCTCGAGCTGTACTATGGGCCATAGTATCCAACACTTCCAATACCATTATTAAGGTTTCCTAAATAAAAAGAGTATCAACAGTATGCAAGGGGTGACTATCCCCTAATCTTATGAATCTCTGGGTTCGCGGAGACTGCCCTATCCTACCGTTATTCCAATGCAGCTCTGTGACCACTAGCTCGAGTATTCTCAAATCCCCTACCACTCACTAGAATATCCTCAATTAGAGTAGGTGGAGTAGGGCCAGTCTCTCCTTCGGATGTTGATCTAGTCCTCCACATCTTCAAGAAAATAAGCTTATCTCAAAATATGAATGGACTAACGACAAACCATAATTAAATAATAAAGGGAAAACTTCCTAATGATTTTTTAGCCTCTTGAGGATAAGTAAAAATGCCTCTGTACCTATTCACGTGACTCTACTAAACCTTTCCTTGATACATCTAATACCTATTGAACCTGGAGCTATAATACAACCTTGTCATGACCGAATTCTTAAGCTGTGATGGCACCTACCATAACCACCTTGATAGGTAATTGTAATGACCCTCATGGTCATTTATGATAAATACGTGATGTCTTGCATCGTAGAGCATTTCAGCAGTTGCCCCAAG
>JBDJHY010632029.1:0-16212 GCA_039654485.1 Withania somnifera | reverse complement strand
TAGAGTGTTGAAATTGGACCCCATTTCTATTTCGAGCCTAAAAAATTCAACTTGAGGTTGGCTGAGGGCCAAAGCATCACGACCGCATGGGTTCTGATTGCGATTGTGTAGTCCATTCCCCTTACACATCGCGATCAAATAGTGGTGGGACGTGATTATGAAGGCTAAGGAGGTTGGAAGTCACGATCGTGTGGGTTTCTCTACGATCGCGAAGGCCACCTGGCAAGCCTATAAATATCTTCCTTGTTCTATTTTCTTGACAAAATTTCAGAGTTTCTCTCCTGTTTCTAGAGCCAAATTAGATTTTTAAGAGGTTTTCTTGAGTTTTGCTCCGTGGAATTATATCTAGGTGGTTCTACGATCATTTCTATTGGGTAATTTTTCATTTTTGCTATTGTAATAATATTTACCTATTATATAAAGTTTTCATCGCTTATATATCCATATTCTACCTTGAATTTAAGACCAATTTGTACCACATGATGTACAACTTGTGCTTTATGTATTGATATAAATATTTCCTCTTTTTGAGTTGTTTTGATTTACGGACCCGTTCTAGTTTGTATTTTGACCCTCCTATTCGTAAAGAAATATGGGCCTTATTTTAATCATATTGATAAGTGGGTTATGTGTTTGCTAGCCTTGTGTGATTTTGATCTTTGTACTTAATTTTTGTCATTTGGGGCATGCTTTTCGAGGACATCCCCAGAATCTAGGTAGGTTGCGGTCTACTTTCTTCAAATTGGGCATTGGTATAGTATATGTATGGTAAAGTGCAAACTCTGGGTTGGGACGACTAGTTGGGCCCCAATATGCTTATTCGTCCAGCCTATGGCCTACTTAGCTGGATTGTAGCTTAACTACTTACCCTGGGGTTGTACTGCCCTGCTTGCGTATTTCAAGCCGACTCTGGAATGTAGCGCGTTTGGGGAGGAGTAACACCTTTAACGCGTATTGTTATATGCCGACTCTGGACTATAGTGAGGTTAGGAAGGGGATTATACAAGGGACTAGAGTTTAGTAGCTCCCCCGATTTAAGTTAGTGGCTTTAGAGCCGATCTAGGTAGGCTGATTTGTTTGTGCTCTACTGGTGCTGTTATGTGTTATTAGAGCAGGGGTGGTCCCTTTGGGCCTATATAGTCAGTTACTATTTCGCTGGGTGAAAGTGACCCGTGGATGATGCTGTTCCCTAGTACGGAGCGAGCCCGGGAGTAAGTTGTACTGGACAAAGCTATGGTAGATTCGTGTTTTTCCTCCCTGCATGCGGTGTATTTGGCCTTTGACAGTTGCCCTTGGGATATCTGTGGCATCAGGGATGTGAGTACTCGAGGCTCGGGATCGAGACTAGGGATGGTAAAGGATTATACCTTGTTACTAGATCCTGACAGATATACTATGCACCCTAGTTTGCAGTCTCAGACTCGTAGAGTCTATTGGTTGATTCTTTGTTGTGATCATGCATTAAATATTTTAAAAGTTAACTTGATTTTGATAAATAGTAGCCAAAAATTTATTTTATATATGTGTATATCTTCCACGACTGTGCTCATTAGCAATATGGAGCAATTTTACCACAATATCTGAGGTTATTTCTCATATTCACCATGATTTCTAAGCTTGCCTTTTTTCTAAGAAGATATATTATACGGGCTGAGCCCGAGTTTGGCCCCTTGGCCCTGATGACTACGGCATTAGATGCTTTTCTACGAGGATTTTGTACGTGGGATTGGATCCCTCCACGTACCCTCCGACCTATGTCGCCATTTTGGGGTATGTTTTGTGTCTGGGGGAGGGGTATACTGTGGTAGGTTGGGTAAGTATATGGGACAAATTTTATGGGTCCACTCTTGACCGAGTCTTATACCGAGGAGAGTGCGTACGGGCACTTATTTACTTTTCGAGCACTCATTTGCATTACATTTCTACATGTTTTCTTTCACTCCTCAAAACTTATGAAGGAAGTTCCATTGAGTTACTTCTATGCTTACGCGATATTGCTAGCTAGGACTGATTGCTACTCTTTAGTGCTACTGTTTACTTTCTGTGCCATAGTGATGGTTTCCTTTAATGGTTATATTACTATTGTTATTCTTTCATATTTGGTTCTTGTTATGCTGGTTATGTTGGAGCACCAAGTACGTGTTATGTGTGGTCACGATCTGTTTGTGGCCAGGACTGTATATTACATCCTATTAGTGGATCCTTTATATTTGTTAGTTAGCACTGAATACACTGATAGTTAACTCTTTATTGCATTTACTGGTTATTTCTATAGTATCTCATCCCATTCATACATTATGTACCACTGTCCTAATTGTTGTTGATTTCTCTTTACCTTGCTTATACTTGCCTTTACCCAGTCGTCCCATGATTCCTACTAGGTACCCATTGTTTTGGTACTCATGCTACACTTCTACATCTTTCCTTGATGTAAGAAATGTACGAGCCATCCGGACGGACGTGATCATTTGAGCAAGCTAGTGTAATTCCAAGAGATTCGATGAGCAGCTAACGTCCTTGCTGAACGATTTTCCTTTCAGTGTCAGAGTTATCCTAATTGAATCTTGGATAAATATTATATAGTTTTTTCCTGTAGGGGTTGTATTTTGTACTGTTGTATATAAATGTTCTACAACTATGATACAAGGTTTTGTGGATTTTTGTTTAATTATGTGTCGTTCGTGTCCTAGTTACACGTCTCCTCTTCATCTTCTTCTCCTTATTTATTTGGGTGCTTGGTACTAGCCGTTGCTTGCTCTGGGACAGGATTAGGCTTGTCTGCAGGTGAGATGTAGACGCCATCACAACTCGATTTTCAGGTCGTGACAGGTCTATACCTCACCTCTGAACACATTCGGGGCCCTATGAATATAAGTCACATATGAATTTTGAGTGTAAAAAATATTCCAGACATATTTGAGTCATCAAAGTAAGCTACTGAGGTCTCTGCAATACGATATACTATTGTGCCGGTAAAACACGCACTTTGCTCTTAAATATAAAAAATCATTCGAAACTCATGAAATACCATAAAAACCTTATCCTAAACCGAATTCGACCTCTCAGATCCAACAACTGATGAAATTTGAATTCGAGCACTCAATCATCAAATAATGACAAAAGTCCGACTTTGGACCCCCTCTTTTTAGTGTGAGGGAAGCACACTGAACTCCACGAGACTCACTTGGTTTCTGTCGATTAGGAGAATCTCCAACTATCTTCAACTTTTAGATTAACAGTATAGGCAGCATTATGCATGGATCAGAAGTTTACAATAAAATATGATTATTTTTTATTTCCAAATGATGGTTAGATATTAAAATATGTTTTTAGTTAAATGTGAGCCATTGCATCTTAACTTCAGGATTTAACATATATACAGTTCATTTGATTTCTCAATATATGGCCTAGTTTCATGTTTGACATGTATTCTAGTTTCTTACTTTGGTCTCTCTCTGATTTTAGATTCAGTATTTGTATGATACTACTTGCTTACTCAAATTTATTTATTTATATGCCTACATATTCAGTACATTCCAGAAGTACTAAACACTCTTTTGCCTACACTCACATTGTAGATTTAGGCAATCAATCTTAAGCTAGCGGATATTTTGGATCTTCACTCAACGGAGCTTTAGTGCTGAGTCCTCATGATTCGAGGGTCCTGATATTTGCTTAATAGACTTTTGACTTCTCATATTTGTTTATATTTTTTAGTTCTAGTATTTTATTCTTATGAGATAAAGACTTGTTCTAGCCAGTATTTCTTATGTAATAGATGCTTTATACATAGTATTTGTCATTGCTCAGTTATTTTAGATTTATTATTTTCGTACGGTTCAGATTTGGTTATAATTTACAGTCAGTTGGTCCATTGGATTTCATAAAACTATTTTCGCTTTATTTTCCACATGGTTTAGTAACTACTCCAAATATCTAAAGTTAGTTGAGGGTCCTTCAAGGTTCTTAACACTGTATCCCGTTTAGGGTGTAAACTCAGGACATGACAGTCAAGCTACCACTAAGCTAATCGGTGGAACTATGGCACCAATATATACCAATCATGAGCGTAAACACACACCAAAATATATTAAGTAGGATATGAAAATAATATTTTGTGTGGACATCAATTACCAGAAAGCTTAGCATGCTAAGAAACGTGCAATTGAAATGATTAGAGGTGCTCCAGCTGATGGATACAGAAAAATTCCCCAATATATTTATATTTTTGAGAATGTGTATCCGAATTCATTCAAACAGATGCATAAATCTTGTAATAATGAATTCATGTATCTCTTCATATTGATGTACCAATTTATGCATGATTTGAATTTTGTAGACCGGTAGTAATAGCTGACAACGGTTATTTGGAAGGACCATATAAGGGGATCTTTGTATTAGCATCCACACAAGATGGTGCAGGTATTATCATGAAAGGTACATTTCAATTTTTTAAGATATAATATTATATAACTAAATGTGTAACTTGAAGAAATATAAAAAAATACAATTTGTACTATAAAAGTTAGCTCAAGATACATTTATAGTATAAAAATTATACACTAATGTTACATTAATATTTTGAGATATTTTTGGTATCTACAAATTTTTATAGAATGTACAATGCCATTTGCCCATGGTGTAGTGGACTCAAAAATGACGTGCCATGAATATAGTATTTTGAGTAATTTAAGAAAGCATATGGTGAGCGTCCACAAATATATGTGGTATCTAAAATGAATGCAAGAATAATAAAGCTGGTTGATATTGTATATCCATAAATTCTACACTATAATTCTATTTGGTATATATGGAGTAATGTAACAAAAAAATATAAGAGGAGTGCAGATACTTTTAAGTCCTATTTATGCAATGGCAAAGGATTACAAAAAAAATTATAGAATTAATGGAAAAAGTAGAGAATGTTGACTACCGTGTGAAGTATTATCTGGAGAATGTCAGAGACAATAAGTAGGCAAGGGTATATGCAACATTTAATAGAGGAAGGATGCTTACCTCCAACATCATCGAGTGTATTAATTCTGTATTTTTAGAAGCACAAAAACTTTCAATATCTGACTTTCTGGGAAAAACAAAATTATTGTATATTGAATGGAATTGCAGGTATAGGGAGAAAACTTTAGGTACTTTTACCCCACTTTGTGGTAAGTTTTAGAAAATTATAAAAGTTAATAAATACAAATCATCACGTATGACGGTACATGCTTATCTTTAATATTTTATAAAAAAAATAAAAAATTTATTTATTTTATATTGAAAATGATTTGTGTATCTTATATTAAAGTTTAACCAAGGTTATATTGCATAATTGTGGAATAATGTATCTTTACAGAAATTGTGTATCTTGTCATTTTTTAGGTGAAGCCTTCTTCTGAATGCTTATATTCTGTCAATGACAATGAAAGATAGTTTATAGTGGCATTAGATGATAAAACCTATAGTTTTAGAATGTTTCAAATTGATGAGGTACCATGTACACATGCTATTGCAGTTTTGAAGAGTAACATATTAACGATGTGACACCTTATTGTTCACACTATTATCTCTATTACAAATAAATGAGTTATCTATAGTCCCAATACCCGTCAAAAAATATTGGTGTATCCCTACAGGTATCATAAAAAAGGTAGTTTTACCACCTAGGTACAAGAAACCTCCCAAAAGACCAATAAAAAAGAATGAAGAAGAACAGTAAGACAATATCTACAAGCACTAAATATTATGGTAAATGTGGGAAAGATTATAATAGGTGTTCTTGTAACTATTTTTTATAATCATTAAAGTTTGTAGTTCATGTTATAGATACACCGAAATGTTGATTGTGTATAAGACATTTGTTACTGCAAATTTTTTAATGAATAATGTAGTTGTTTTGACAATGATTTGTTAAAGATTTTTATCTGCAATCTTTTTTTTTTTTTTGTTTAACCAAAAAATATAGTGTATCTTAATATCAAGTTCACGCAACTATATAATCCAGATACCTCTAGTGAATTAAACTTGCATAGATTCATGTCTTCTGATAAATATTTGGACTTGTAGATATACATGTTTTATTCATTATATATAATAAATATAGATTCAAAATAACCTGTAAAACTGAAGTAAAAGTGTATATTTGTCACATAAATGAATCAATATTACGAATATTCATATTTAAAAAAGTAAATTATTAAACATACATAATGGTAAATATGAAGATACATTATGTAATTATGGGGCATGCGGGTGCACATCTCTTATTTATTATAAATAATAATTTTAGATACACAATTATAACTTATGAATTTGCAATAAAGGTGTTCATTTATTAAATAAATGAATCAATTATGAAGATCCAAAATTCGACAAGTATTATAGTAAAGATACATAGTGATAAATGTAAAGATACACTATAATGAATGAAAAGATACATTGTGATAAATGTAAAGGTACACATGAATGAAACTAAAGGTACACATGAATGAAACAATGTTACCAAGAACTATATTTCAACAAGTATAATAGTAAAGATACATCGTGATAAATGTAGATTTACACTATGATAAATATAAAGATACATGGTAAATGTAATAATACGTAGTGATAAATGCAATACACATGAATGAATCAATGCTATGAAGATTCAAGTATAATAGTAAAGATATATAGTGAAAAATATAAAAATACACTATAAATTATTTGGGAAGAAAATTTTATTAATGTGGAACAACTAAGAATTAGAGTAATATTGCAAAATTAACAGTATTTTAGTCTTATTTGAACAAAATATTAGGCGATGCAAATTATAAAACAATCAACTCAGTAAAATTTATTCAAAATCAACAGCTTCATTCAAATTAGAATTAGCAAATAGACATCTTTGTCTAGAAGGATCATCATTATCACCAACTATACCGGCACAAATTTTGCAGTATCCATTCCATAATATAGCTCCATATTTTGTACGACAGCGATTGACCTCGACAAATATATTTGGAATGAGAATTTCACTTGTCAAGTACTCGACGTATGCATCCATAAGGAACACAATACAGACATATCGACTATTGCATAAGGAACACAATCAAGTTTGTTACCGGGATCCAATACAGATGAAATAAAGATCATCTTGTTCATTTTATCTGGTTCACCCCAAAACTTTCTGAACTTGTCTCTCATATTTTTTGCCATTTTTTTAATTTAGGATCTTCTTTTTTTTACCTAGTTTAAGTTGCTCAAGATATTTTAAGTCTTCCTCAATATTAATTGGAATAGACTCACTTCTAAGCCAATCTTGAAAAAAAATGATACATTGCATTAGTTAAGGAGTCAATGAACTCATAAAAGGATCAAGAACGCGACCCCCTGTTCTAAATGCGCATTCAGATGCGACACTGGAAATGAAAATGGCTAACATATCACGAGCCATCTCTGCAAGAATGGGAAATCTTGGCTCATTAAATTTCCACCACTGTAATATATCAAAATTATCTGTACTTAGCTCAATATCTTCACCAAGATATCTAGCCAACTCTGATTTAGAGCCTAAACTTCCACTGCCTTTTTGTTCTTTATGCTACTCAAATCGTTGTTTTGTTCTCATTTCTCTTTTCTAAAAGTTTCCATAAATACTCACACTACCACTAGATGAGTTTCCAGATGAAGTAGGTAAATATGCAAATGAAAAGTCTCTTGATGATTTCTTAACATAGTGATCGAACAAGGCTTTCATTATATGTTTCCACTGCAGTACATAACTTATCCCCAATTTCTTTTTCAAACATATAGACTATTGCATAAGGAACACATTCAAGTTTGTTACGGGGACCCAATACAGATGAAATAAAGATCATGTTGTTCATTTTATCCGGTTCACCCCAATACTTCCTGAACTTGTCTCTCATATTTTCTGTCATTTTTTTCAATTTAGGATCTTCTTTTTCTGTCATCTCTTTCAAAATCAAATCAAGCTCAGCTTCTTCCACCAAGTGCACATTATTAGTGACATACTTTGAACCAGAGACCTTTAAAGTAAGTTCATAAAAATTTTCAAGAAACATAATCATTGACCTTATTTTATCTCAATCCTCACTTGTGAGCACATATACACAAGTTCCATCTTCACAAGGACAAGTGCTTACATCATTCAAAAATCCAATATCATAAAAACTAAAACTTTCAAATGCAAGCTCAAAATGTTGTGCCATTTCAAGCATCAAATATGTAGAGTTCCATCGAGTAGGAATATCTAAATATAAAGATATCTGACGAGTTATCAATTGGGATTCACAATATTCTTTAAACTTTGCAATTCTTTGAGGAGATTGTTTAATGTATTTCACGGCTTGTCTTACTCGCTTAACAGACTTATCAATTTCCTTCAATCTATCTTTCACAATAAGATTAAGGATATGTGTCATACATCTCACATGAAGGTGTTGACCCTCCATTATGTTAGTTCCCCAATTACTCAATTGTTTAGACATTTCGGCCACTGTAACATCATTCGAACTTGCATAATCAACTGTAATAGTAAACACATTATCCAAACCCCAATTAAGCAAACACTTTGTAATGGAAGCCTCCATATCAACACCCTTATGACTAGTAACAGGATAAAAATTTATTATTCTTTTATGCAAAGTCTAATTTTTATCTATAAAGTGGTTGTTAGACACATGTAGGTAATTCTTTGTATAGATGTCCAAGTATCTGTCGTAAGACAAATCTTTGGTCGTGCTTCTTTGAAAACCTACTTTAAAAGTTTTTTTTGTTCACCACAGAGTACATAACAATCTCTTGTCAAGGTTCTACATTGTGACTTTCATGAAATTTTTGAAACCTTCCTTCTCAACAAAACTAAACGGCAACTCTTCAATAATTACCATTTGGGCTAAAGCTCTCCTACTTTGTACTTGGTCAAATTTTCAAGTACTAACCACCTCGTCATGTGCTCCCTTTGAAAATGGTACAAGATTTGATAGTTTTTGACTATTATCTTGGACAATGGTGGGACGTTTAGGACACGTCCTTAACATATGATTATTTATTAACGAAGTACCATTATTTTTTGTAGCATTTGATAAAAGTTTCTCACAATACTTACATTTTGCTTTAGAATCTCCATTTTCATCAGTTACCTTGTCAAAAAAAGTCCCAATATTTTGCCCTAGGTTTCATGACTTTTGTTTTCTTTGAAGCTTCGACCCTAATGTAACATCACTTGAAGATGAAAGTGAACCTGAAGCAGCAGTAGTACAGACTTCATTTGAAGCCTCTTCTTCACTGACCTTGGTTCCAATTTCTGCCATCTATGAAAAGCAAAAAAATGTAAAACAATCAGTTGTATAAATTGCAAAAGAAATAAAAAGAGAATTATTTACTAAACAATTATCCCTGACAACGGTGAAAATTTGTAAAGCAAAAATATTTAATAAAAAAGAGGTCATAAAATTCTAGTCTAGCCCAGTTCAAATACTTTTAAATGAAATCTTCCTATTTGTCGATATGTCACAATCACCCATTCCTTATTACCTTTAGCTTAGTTTAAACAAACAAGCCAGTCAATTTTAGAAGTACAAGTAAAGAAACTCTTTTGTGTTTCTTAGTTTAGTTAAGAGTTGCACTAGTTTTTATTCAATTACTTGGGGATCAGCCCAATCTAGTCCTACTAGGACAGAAGCTGATTAGGACTCGGCTGAAAATTCGTTAACCTAATCTTATCCAACTAACAGGTTGGGTACAAAGTCATTTTGACTACTCTAGTTCTATATTTAATAAATGTGTAATTTTCTACTAATGGTATATTGAAGTTAATTCAAATGGGCAGATGAGTGAATTCGATGTTAGTGTGTGATTAGTACAAGGTAGAAGCATAAATATTAAAGTCAGACTACACTTGTTTTGTTTATTTTTGGGTCTTGGTAGGAGATGGAGATAAGAGTTACGAGATTGTAAAACTTGACTGATGGTCCATAAGATAGGTTGCATTACTTTCAGAAAGAGGGCCCGAAAACCCAATTGCTTCTTTACTCACTTCTCCAGATCCGTATTCTTTTATTCTCTTTTCCCTATTTTCTTTATCTTCTTCTAGTAAAAAAGTTAAAACTCACCTACTGTTTAGAGTACTAGGTGAAAATCAATTTCTTTCTTACACACTACATTCATTTGATTCTCATTTACTATTTATATCTCATGGCCACCAATCAGCCAACCTTATTTTTGTTATCTTATCTGGTTTTGAAAATAAAATACCATCAACATTGTCACTATCATCAACAAGAAAATCTTTAGGCTTGTTATCCAAGAACTTGTCAGAAATACAGTAATGAAAATAGCATAGGAGTTTGTCACTAGGTATTTGTCCAAATAAGATCGTCCATTTCTCATAGAACCTATAACTAAAATAATACGAGGCTACTGCTAAGCGGAGCGAAAAGGATTTGGGAATTGAAAACTTTACTTACGCCGAACGGTGATTGGCCCTGGAGAAATATTTACGTGTACACAATCTTTCATATAAGTTACTGAAGTATGTATAGTTAGGTGATATGGGATCTTGTATTGATTTGTAAGAGAAGCTTTAAGCAAGATACGAAGTTGTATTATTGCATTAACTCATTTGGTGCAAATACTAGCGATCATTTTCATTTTTCTTCGATTATCTTGAAAACTAGATCTAATTTCAACCGAAGAAGGTATAAAATCACTTTTGAGTGCCCTTCTTGTCAAATTTGTTCCTTTTGGTACTCAATAAATCTATTTCCAATAAAATAATTTGGTAACCAAATGCATGCTTCAGTCATGTCCAGGATCTCAGAAAAAGGGAAGCTACAATTATATCGATGGAATAGGCAACATCCCCCTTGCTCCAAGATTTGTTTCCAACCTGTCGTTTCATTCTTGTACTAGTTACATAAGAACGAGCTTACATTACAGTATAAGATGCAGTGTATGAAAATTTTAAAAAGAGGGTTAGGGAACCATTATGGCAATATACTCCTCAATATAATAGGCCACTGGATTTCATCATGCCTATAGGTCCATACATTTTTTAGCCCAATAATGTCCGCTCTATTTCACTTTGCATCAGGAGAAAAAAAACATGGACCAGGACCATATCCAAAATTTCATGAAAGATAATTTGCTATTATATTTGTTGGGCTAAGGGCTTTATAACAGTTAATACTGTCTACGTGAAGAAGTTGATCTTTTTGATAATAAAGTTCACATTTTTACGCCATGCTAGTATTTATTATATACTTTCTATAATATGTGCTATTTTGTTGTCACATCATCTAAAACATTTATTTATTTTGAGTTGAGACTACTTTACTATAAGAAACTCTCTCTGCTATACAAAGGTATAAAGATAAGGTGTGCCTCCGATCCTTTTTAAATTTTACTTATAAAATTATATTAAATGTATAATTAATTATATTAAATGCACCTAAACTACGAGTAGTTATTGGGCTTGGATAGCAATTTGAAACAATTCGAAAAATCAGAAAGTAATTTGATAGAAAGACAAGCTCGAGCAATATCATTAATCAAAGAACTGCTTTTGTTTTCGGTGTATTTATCTTCTTCTTTTTTCCACCATTTTTCTTTTGACTATATTTATTTTTGAGCAGCCAAAACCGATCATGTTATAACTTGTCTGTTTATTTTTATTAGAAGATAGAAGGTGCTAGCATATATTATCAATCATGCGTTTTGGTATATTATTATTTATTGAATGATTATTTAATATTTATTTAATTCAATTAAATATTGTATTATATAGATTATTTTGTCATATATGCGTCCTCAATGTAATATATAGTAAGATGATTTAATATATAAAATTTGAATTTATACACAGAATATTAAATCATCGATTTTTATAAGTTAAAGTTATAGTTCACAATTGTAAATGGAAATTTAGACAATTTTATATGTATTGAACAGGATCAGGTAGAGATAAATACTATGAACTGACTAATTAAAACACATTCTCTAAACTATTAAATGTACTTATATTCTTAGTCTTGATATAACTATTACGAGTTGTATATATTGAATATCATTTTAATTATTAAAAGGTAAGATTTTAAGATGGTTAATATGTCTGGTGAGTTGAATGATAATAAATATATATTAGTGAAATAATAAGTTAATTGATGGAATCCATGTCCGATATAGAGATTGATGATACGCCTTTTATAAGAAGCTTATAGGTTTTCATGTGTAACTCCAGCAGGTGGATTTATGAATCCGACATATGAATTAAGTAAAGCAAGGCTCTAAAGGAATAATTATTAAATAAATTCGTCAGCAATTTAATTTATTTATCATTATCTGCAATCTTAACATGAGGAATTACATAAGTGTTTAATGAAAAATTTTGAAATATAAAAAAAAGTACAATTATGATTTTTTAGTGGAATGATTTGTAATTTATTATGATAAAAATAATACAAATTAGTTTTGAATTATTTTCATAATAAGAACACTCAATAAATTAATTTTGTGGTTTGTGTAGTGTCCAAATTAACTAGAACTTAGAATTTCTAATTTCTATGGAAAAGGGGGAAGAGGCCAATTTTTAGTCTTTTTAAGAAGCAAAATTTGCTTATTATTTTTCTATTTTAATTGGGAGAAGCTTCCTTGTAAATCTATAAATAGAGATCCTTAGCCATAACTTAATATTCTATAGAGTACTTGCTCACTCTATTGTTGAGATAGTTTTATTGTGAATTTGAGATCACTCGAGAAGATTATATAACTGAAGCCAAATTTGTTTATATTTGTTCACACTTCAAGAGGTAATTCTTGATTAATTTCAATACATTTTGTATGTAATATATATTAATATTTATTTTCTATTATTAATTTAAATAGTATAATCATAAAAATACTTCTATTTTCTGTTGTGTCATTATTTTCCAAAAAAAAAAAAAAAAAGAGAAGTGGTAAAATTCATAGAATTTGGAGAAGGGGACAAGGGAAGATGATTTTGAATTTGAATTTGAATTTGAAGTTTGAACCAAAATGAGTAACACGTCACGTGTAATATACGAAGTACCTAACAGATAAAAACGTGATTTTTACTGTAAGAGTACTGTTTCTCTCTTTCTGTTTTCTAAATTACACTAACTTATTAGGAAAATTCCTGACACGCATCTAAGTATGTTTACATTTTATTTTATTAATATGAAGTCACTAAAGCCAAGACTTTAGACCTCAAATATTTGAGGACCTCATTTTTAACAATTAGAGTTTATGGTTATGTAAATGTAAATGTTTTATTAGGAAAATATAAATATTTTTTAATATTTCTCAGTCTCATTTTAATATCCCTATACCACAAAAAATGGCCTCTTTAAGAATTTAAGACTAAAACTGATAATTATTTTTAATATTACCCTTACTATATTATTAAAGAAAATCTCTTTTTAATAGAGTAGAAAGAAAGAAAATATTTCAATAAGATCAGTACACCTTATAAATTTTCAAATGCATACATATATTGTTTATAGAGTTTCTATTAATAATTACCTTAGCCGAAAGAAATTTTTAAAAATTAAAATTAATAGAACCTTACTTAAGATCAATAACGTCTAAAGTGAAATTGAATAAATTATGTATACTTTCAATTGAAAAAAAAGTATTGGGAGAAATTGAATGTCAAACAATTTTATTCATAACATTGCATCTCAAAATGGTAAAATAGACTTTAAATAAAAAGTAAGTATATAAATATTTTTTTTTATCTTGAGAAAAAATTAAGGTCTCATTTTAAAGTTTCGCTTTAGACTACCGATTATATTGAGCTGCTCTTGAACACATATGGAAGGTCGTGATACATAACTCATGATACATCGATCCTATGAATCACGGCTATACAGTGTATCACGTTTCTAACCATTTATCTAAATAATTTAACATGTATCTGGAGGGTTACTTGAGTTATGTATCGCAATCCTCAGTATTTATCCAAAAGGCTTATTGAGTCATGTATCACACTCAAGTTATGTATCGCAACCCTCCGTATGTGTTACGTTTAAAACAAGTATTACAAAATGTAATTAGAGAGAGATCGACTTAGCAATATTTAGGCTAGCTGATTATATATTTTAGCTAAAGGTTAAGAATTATTTTTAGAGTAAAGCTGTACGAAAATTAGAAATAATTTGGTCATGAGGAAAAGGATCAAAGCTTGAAAGAAAATAACTGAGTCGTTCATGAGAATAACAGATTACTAGATACGAGGTCTTTCATGGAGGATTTATCTTTGATGTATAATATTGTAATAAAAAGAAACGTATTTTCATAAAATACCTGTGCGACTTATTAATTATTAACTTCATAAAATCTTCAAAGTCATTGTTTATTACATTAATACTATTTAGTAGAAAAATGAATTTCTGTTTTTTTAATTATTTTTATTTTTGTATAAAAAAGAAATTATGCGGTGGTTTGAAGTATTCGAAGGGTTTATATGGGTTTACGCTGTAACCACACCGCACCGCTTTAATAATGTGAGCTTAGGGAGGTGAGTCTTAATAGTCCAGAAAACGAAAACTAGGTATTGAGAAAAAGGGAGTTTATAGGCTGTTTGGATCGGCTTAAGATTTATTTCGTGTAGTCATTGTTAATTCGTTTAAGGATATTGAGTAGACGGTTTAATTTGATTTTTAATTTATAAATCAAAAGTTAGGTTTTTTATTTTTTTTTTACTTATTTTTATCATTTTGATTTAAAACAAAATTCTTATAAGTACTTTGTTGTTTTATCCAAATACTTTAAAAGAACTTAATATTTTAGCTTAAAATTTAAAATAATCCAAACATGCTCTTTATCAATTCATATTTTTAAATACAGTATTACTTTTACTTTGGTTGAATATACTAATAGTCCCTTAAGTTTATTATAAATTTCATTCAATTATTTAAACTATAACTTATTCAGATGAACATTTAAACACATGATAAAATATTCATATTAGACATTTTTGACAAGAAATTTTTAAAATAAAATTATTTTTTTAAGGAGCTATTATATAAATAAGTTAGTGTGTTAAAATATTTCACATTTTTTAATTATATATATTAGACTCAGTAAGCCTTAAATTTTTTGACATATTTCAATTATTACTATTGCATATATTTCTTTTCTTAAAAAGTGACATATCTTGGTAATTACATAATGAGTACTTAAGAACGCACGAAAAAAGTTCAAAATTTGAGACGAAAAAGTGTCTAACTATAAAAATACTCATAATTAATTAAAAAAAATAATTATTTAAATATCTAAATAAAAATATATCGATAAATTGAAGTGATTGTCCATGTATTCAGCTTTTCATTAAATGTGACAAACTAATGTACGTAATATTTTGATACGAACGTCATATATTGATAAATTGTCGCATCTCTCTAAATGTTTTTGATTGTTTCATTAAGATATTTGAACTCAAGCTATTAAACTATTGAACACTTATGGCAATAAGCAATTCTAAGAGTGTAGCTAGACACATCACACATGTTAGCTAAGGCAATAAAAACAAAAGAAATTTAGGTACTAACCTGAATTTAGGTGCTTAAATAAATAAAAAAAATCGAATATATTTAAGGGGCTGCACATATATAGCTTTTTATAATAATAGACGCACTCAGTGAGGGTGCAAAATATGCACCTTTCCATATTAATGAAATAACTTTAGTAGGAAACTTTGGGAGAAGTTTTAAGTTTTCAACAACTGTTTACGCAAGTTTAGATGTTTAAATGAAAAAGTCAAATAAGATTGCAATCATATTTGGCCTTTCATTTTATTTTGACTAACTTATCCTCTTAATGAAAAAAGCGTATTAGTTTAGAAGTTAATTATTTTATTTATTATTAATTTTTAAAAATACATAATATATTATTTAAATTTAAGATATAATATATTATATAATCATAATACATTATAGACAGGTAACCCTCATATATATATACGGATACATGTTAAGCCGTTTGGATACATGTGATTCATTATATCGTCGCAATACATTTTAGATAAATAACTCGCTAGATAAATACGAATATATATAAAGTTATTTATATGTATGATTAGACACACCATACATTTCGTAGTCGTGATAATTGTAACCTATATTGTGCATATTTTACAATATTTTGTACACGAAATTAATAATTTATTATGTAATTAATTTAAAGTATTGT
>JBDJHY010632028.1:0-26683 GCA_039654485.1 Withania somnifera | reverse complement strand
TCAGATCAGAGTTTCAGGGTGAGCTTGGCGTGCAGCTTGATCCTGTTTCTCTTCAGCTTTATATTTTGATTATCTCCGTTGTATTTCAGAGACCTTTGGATATTGTATATTTTCTATCCTTGTTGTTCTATACTAGTGGTTCGTTTGACATTAACATCGGGTCTTGGGTGTATCCCGCAATTCCTTATTTTTTTACTATTTCTTTTCATATTCTTCCGCATGAATTGTAGTAGTCCTCTGCTTCGGCTATGGACTACGGGGTTTGGTTTTCCTACTGGTGGTGTAATAGGTGCCATCATGATCCGAGAAATTGGGTCGTGACAAGAATAGACCTGCAAATGAAAGAAAATGTTGGGTATCACTTCAAGATCTAAACATCAAATCCCAATGATACTCAACCGCAACAACTCAATTCTTTACTTTTGATGGAAACTATGGTGAAGAAATTAAGAAAAATATTGGTTGAAATTGCTGGGATTGACCTTATACAGGCCTAGTAAGATTCTTTCATGAACGTGATCAGTTTAATAGGAAAGCATAGGGTAGAGTTGTATCGGGCTCACGATCGCAACTGGCCCATCTCGAACATGATATAGGTCAGTTTGAGTTTGGGACTTTGATTGTTCTACTTAATTACAGACATACCATCATGAACACGGACACCAACTTTATGACTCATCGTGAATGCGTCTAACTAAGGTGTTGCAAAAAAAAAAAAAAATAAGACCCTCACTAATGCGATGAGGTGTCGTGAATGCGATGAAAGGGATGGTTCTGTTTTTTGACAGCAACTCAGTTGCAACTCCTAAGTCTAAAATCCTCAGATGAGGTACTCAGAATGGGCTTGGAGTCCCATAAACATAAATTAAATATGCTAACAGCTTGGAAATGATATATTGGACTTAATGAAATTGATAAACGACCATCAAAGGTCATTTTAAGAAACTGTTAACTAAGACAACCAAGGCATAAAATAGGCTAAAAAAGTCAACCGAGCCTCTAAAATGATCTTGGTCACCTCTAAAAGTGTAACAATAATCCTAATAGCCTAAATTTAATATTTCAGAGCTGATGAAATTTTTAGAATTCCAATACAATCCTCATATCTTTGAAAGTTGGCTAAAGCCAAACTTTCAACTCCAAATAAATTGAATCTCTACAAACCAGCTCAACATACAACTAGAAGCCCCAAGAACAGAACTAAGAGTCCTTATAGATCAAATACTTGTTTTGTAGATAATTAAAGTATAAAAATTTTGTTCTGATCACATTTTCAAAGAATTCACTCCCAAGTCAAATTCCAAAGTTAAAACTTCAATATCTAAAACCTGGGATAAAGCACCAGAAACTATCAGGGAACCAAACTATTGGTCCCAGCAAGTCATAAATGACTTGGGGAAGTTATAATAAAGCTCATAAGATAGGAAATACATAAAAGTACAAAAATAATATTGAGGGTCATTACACTATAGGAGCCTATATATCTGGAACTAAGCTTCCCCTTCTTCTTAAACCTCATCACTACTTTCATATGTGATACCTTTTGAAAACCCCTATCCTCCTCCTCAAATCATAAGTCTTTTATCCTCACATCTACACAGGAATTTTTCCTACTCTAAGATATACTCAACCTCTCCCGGATGAGCTAAAATTTCTGCATGGCCTCATGAATTAAATTTGGCATATAATAGCTGCTTTACATACCTCAAACAAACCAAATAAGAGAAGTCTTGGGTAAAAATCCTTGGTCTTTGACGATCAACTTTGAATAGCCGACAGTTGGGGGACTTTGCCACAAAATCTTATATGTCCATCTTCATGCCATTCCATTAATAGAATCCTTTCTAGTCTCTATACATCTTGGTGTCACTTGGATGAATCAAGTATTTAATGTTGTGGGACTTGAAAAAAATCTTCTTTCTCAATCCACTAACGTATAGGAAACACAGTCTACCCTGGTATTGAAGCACACCATATACTCCATGGGATAAAACCTAAAATTTTTACTAGTGAACATTATCCTTAAGTTGATGTAGTACTGGATCACTGTCCTGCTTATCCTTCACCTGAATAACTAATAATGATTCTGAAGTATTCTAAACTAGAAAACCACCACCATCTGAGTCAATTAGTTGAACACCCAAATGTGCAAGCCTATGCATATCTCTAACCCTCTATTTCTTACCCTCTTGAACATGTGCTACGCACCTTATGTATAGTCTGTTGAGTGTGTATGCCACCACAGTTGCCTTACCTAAATAATAAAGCACACTTATATCATAGTCTTTTTGAAGTTTGAGCCATATCTTATGAAAAATATTTATCTCTTTCTGGATACATATTGCAGGTTTTTATGGTTAGTAAAGACATCTACATGCACACAACAGAGGAAGTGTCTCCAAATCATCAAAGAAAAAACTACTGTAGCTTAAGGTCGTGAGTATCTCATGATCCTTAAACTATCTGAAGGTATAAGCTATCACTTTTCCACCCTGCTTCAACACACAATCAATTCCAAATTAGTAGCTTCAGAATATAAAAGAAATACCTTTGTACCCTCTAGCAGGGTTAACACCGAGTCATAAGTCAATCTTTTATTCAAATCTTCCAAACTATTCTCGCAGCTATCAGAACATTGAAGTTTGACCTTTTTTGGGTCAACCTGGTCAACAGGGCAACTATAAATGAGAACCCCTCTACAAATCTTTAATAGTAATTGGATAAACCTAAACAAACTTTGAATATTTTAAGGAGAAGCGGGTCTAGGACAATTCTTCACTACATCAATTTTTGGGAGTCTACTTGGATACCTTTGTTAGAAACTATATGCTCAAGGAAAGAAATCGACTTCATCCAAAATTCACATTTAAAGAACTTCGCATACCACTGAGAGTCTTGAAGGTTCTGTAGAATAATCCTTAGGTGACTAGTCTACTCTTCCTCTCTTCTAAAATAAACCGTAATAGCATCTATAAATAAAATCACGAATATGTCCAATTATTTCTTGAACACCCTGTTCATAAGGTCCATAAGTATTGTAGGGGTATTAGTTTGTCCAGAAGACATAACTATGGAATGTCACATTCCATACCTTATGTTGATGGTATCATGATCTGAGGTTTATTTTGGAAAACAATGGACTCCTTGAAGCTGTTCAAAAAAGTCATCAATCCTAGGGATAGGATACGTATTTTGAATGGTGACCTTTTTCAACTAGAGGTATTTTATGAACGTTCTAAGACAGCTATTTTTTTATGCATGAAAATGAAAGAAGCACTCCATGAGGACTTACTGGGTTTGATAAATCCATTATCTAGGAGATATGCTAACTGTTATTTTTTCTATCTGAGCTCTTTTGGGGTCATACTATATGGAGGAATGAGCATCAATTGAGTATCAGGAATGAGGTCATTCCTAAAGTCAATCTCCTTATCTAAAGGGACTCTGTATATCCTTAAGAAAGCCAACTAGAAATTCATTGACTATTAGAATGAACTGGATACTGGGGGTCTCGGACTTAACCACTTAACCAAAATTGAATAATAGACTCACCCCTTTGAAATTATTTTTCTGGACTAAAGCAATGAAATGAAGCAACCCTTAGGGGCTATTATACTACCCTTCCACTCTAGGAGAGGTTTATTAGGAAACTAAAAGCCGAACACCCTAATCCTAAAATTTGGCATAGTAGGAGAATAGTTAATTTATGCCAAGAATGACATTAAAATATAACATATCTAACTCTACCAAAATTTTTGAGGTAACTTTGTATAAGAATGAGAATGTGCTATTTCTATAGACTTTCTTTGTTACAATTGAGCCACCAACTGGGTAATGATGGAGAAAGGCTCTAGGAGTTGTTCAAGAGATTCCAAATCTTACAACATAGGGAGTAACAAATGAAAAAGTAGTTCAGGGTCTAAAAATACATAGACATCAATGTAATTGACTCATAAGATATTTGTAATAATATGAAGGGAACCTTCTCGGTCCTTATGGGATATAAGGGCATATACCCTGCTCTGGTGCTGACCAATATCAGTAGCTAAGGTAGTACCCTGCAGAGAAAGGCATACTGGAGGATTTGATGAAGCTATAGATTGGGTTCAACTCTCTCTATATCATCAACTCACATCACTTCAAAAGTATTTCTCACTTTCTTCCATCTTTAACCCTATGAATTTTAGCGGGTTCATTCAAATGAGATCTCTAAATCTGGAGGCGGTTGTACCTCCAGTTGTGGCTACAAGGGCTTCCCCCTACTGGTGTCTTGAGCTATACCATGTGTTATAGAACTATGATAAAATCTCCAATTCTACATTAGTGACATGATCAGCTGTTATGCCTCGAAGTTACCTCTTAGACGTGGCACTACATCATTAATTACCAAGTAGCCTTGGTGGACCCTTAGCTCATTCATAACTCCACTCACTCACACTTAGCGGGAGTAAAATCAACAAATTTCAAGAATAAGAAATGGGCCTTACAGTTATCAATAGATAAATAATTTAATAAAAAGGTAAACTTAATATCAAAAGCTAATACACCATTTGTATGAAAGCCATTATCCTCTAATTATGAGACTACTAGAATAAGGTCTCTAGCTACTCTCCAAACAATAAAAATATAGAATGAAACCAAACTCTTGGCTCTACTCAAAATAAAAGAATAACTAAACTTCATATCTTGGGTCCCAAAACCAATGATGACTTACCAAATCTTCTAACTTCTAGGAATGTTGATTCTATGAATCATAAGCATCAGGATGACTAGCAGAATATGCATCGTATAAGACATGCAACACAGGGTATGCAAGCGGTACATTAAATGTACTGAATATGTGAGCATCAAATTAAAAGGCTAAACTAGTTTCTCGATATTGGTTAATATAAATACCCCAAGACCTATTCTATTCATTACTCACTTAATCAAATCAAAGTAGGGGTTTCTCTCAAAATTCAAGAAAGGGTTATGGTCTTTTTCAAAGCAAGTGAATAATTCTTTAAGGCTTAGGTATGTGGGTTCTGATCAAGGGTCCCTTTCACCCTTTCGTCCAAGTTCCTCCATTATTTTGGGATTATGATATAACAGAGAATTCTAGGGTGAATCCCTAAATTTTTGAATTTTTATGAATTTGTGCATTTTTAACAAACTCTTGATCATTATCATCATTGTTACATGTGTTCATGATAATATATCTTGGAAATTTAAAAGTTTATAAGTTAAACTATCAATCTACATAATTTGCTGAAAATTGTAAAGTATGGTCAAGATCATATTTATGATTGTCCGACATAGAAGATTTATGCGTTGTTCATGGTCTTAGAAATAAGTGATATCATTAATTGTTAGGTTCATAAATTGGTTTGTTGTAAGGATGAAACCATGATTTATAATTATTGTTAGTTTTCTTATGGGTTATACACTAATGATTTTGGCATTCTAAACTTAAGTCTAGTACAGTCAACATAAAGTTAAAAGGAATGTTAGTGGTATGAACTATTGGACCAGTCAATATGAGTATTCTAATGATGTAAGAAGTATGATAGCGATAGTAATAAGTTCACGAGTTCATGGTCAATTGTAGGAGTCGTATTATTACCGAGAGGATTCAGGTGACATAACCCTTATCTTTAACCAATGTAACCAAACATAGGAAGATCATTGTAACATCTATAAGCTTTATTCTAGTTGATAAAGTCCTAAATATATGGAGAATGAGTAGTTGAGATGATTTAAGGTCTTTAACATCTTATATCACAAAGTTGAGTTCAAGGCTTTTTCAATATGCTAGGTTTGGATGTTACTTTGTAATTGGGTAAAATTTAAACGGCCATATATTTGATCTATAAAGAGTTAGGTTACCCATGAAATACCACAAAAAGGTGATTAAGTCTAGTTTCTAACTTAACAAACCGTGTGTCATTTCGAGCTCAGAGTAAAATGTTATGGGTATTTTACTAAAAATTGCACTACTGTGGAATAGTACCCAGGTGCAAACGACTCATGGTTTGCAGGAGCACAACTAATGCGTTGCAATAGTATGAATTGTGATATGAGTCATACTATACAATCGGAAGCTTCTCCTTTTACTATTAGGTTCCATGAGACCCAACCCCAACCTGTACACTTCTATATCACAATTCGTATTCTAAAATTGTATTGTTGAAGCTTGGAAGACCAAAATCTCTGTCTCCTTTGTACTAGTCCAAATTACAACCCGTGGTGTCGAAGACCACTAATCCTGGTATTGAAATCGTGGTATAGTATCCCCATTCCAGTGAGAAAAGCTCATTGTACAACTCAAGAGGAGACACTCCATGAGTCATATAGTGCTACTCCATGACTCATGGAGTGATGCCAACTAGATTTCGTGTATATTTAATGAGGGTTATTTTGGAAATTTTCTTTGAATTCTTGGGCTAAACCCATGACGTTTTAGATTCTAAAAATAACTATATAAATACCCTAAGATCTAAATTTGTTCATCCTTTTGGCTAAATAAAATCAAGCAAGGGGTTTTCTTCCAACTCCTCCAAAGAGGCAAGAACTGGGGGTTTTCATAAAGACTTCATTGTAGAATCTTGGTAATTTGTTTTTCTTCATCAAATTGTTTCTAATCATCTCCATTAGCTTTCAACAAGGAATCCTTTCATCCTTGTGCCCAAAAATCCTTTTCTAAAGAAGGTTTTGAAGATGTAAAAGCATGCTAGGGTTCTTGTTTAATTTTATAAACTATGATTCGCTGAAGTATTGATTTAATTGATTTTTTGAGTAAGATATGAAGTTTTCATGATGATTATGGAAGTCCACATGAGTTAGAATATTTTCATAATTGAACCAAAATAAAGGAAGAAGCTTTGAGGTAAGAATTGGTGATTGTTTTGAAGGTTTATTCTTATAAATTAAATTGAACATTGAGGTGTTGACCTACTACACGATTTGAAGTATGTACATGAAACATTTAAAAATTGACTGTCTTAGCTTATTAAGCTTAATTGAGGAGAAGTTGTGATTTTATTGCTTAATTGATGAGTTGTGAAGTGAGAAGCTACTACAGAGTCTAATTTGACTATATTTTCCTATTTTGGCTAAATTGAGAATTTTAGTCGAAAGAGTTCGGATATGTCTAGTGGTTTACTAGAGAATGTCCATTAGTCGAGAAGATTGAAAGAGAAACTTAATGACAGTAATTTTATATTATGGGAGGATTATTAGCACCGAGAGTAGGCAGAATCCCTTATATCCCAGTCTACATAGCATAACATAGGGATTATTGATATTTTGGTCCAGTAAGTCTACCTGTAGTCTAGTTGGATCCACTAGAAAGAGTGTCCTTTCCCTTTGGAAAGGTTAGGAGCCCCTACAGATAGGGTAATATGTAGACTTTATCACTTATATGCCTTGAGGTATGCCAATTATAAAAACTCCCAAGGAGAAGCTAACTTTGTATGTTTTGAAAGGAAGAAAATGAATGCTTTTTTTTTAACTAAGTCTTTATCTTTTGTTAAAAATAGATGACTTAAGTAGGTTTTGTTGAGTTTACTTGAGATATGAACTTTTTAACTGTTTTTATTATAGATTGTTAAATTGCTTAGTTGTGTTAGAGCTGAAGTTGAGATTTACTATTCATGCATTTTATTGGACTTGCCATTATATTGTATGACTTATTTTATACCTTCTCACGTACTCAATACATGTTTAATTTGCTAATTCTACTCTTACTGCTTATGTTAACCCCTATGCAGATATTTCCAACCAACCAGACGTTCGAGGTTTACAATACATGAATTCTTAGAAGACTAGAAGATTGATGAGTCCTCACTTGATCCAAGGGCAAGCTATGGAGTTATTTTATTTAGGTTATCTAAAGCTTGGACTTGTTTATTATTTTATTTATTAGAGAATAACTACTAAATTCTTGTGCTAGTAGTCCATTATTTAGCGAATAGAGGCATTCAGTCTGAGATGTGTGGTGTTGAGAATTGAGTTTATCTATTATTTATCGAGACCATTTATTGATTATTGTGAGGAGTTTATTACACTTTTGATATTATTGTTATTACTTCCACTGGGTGATGTTAGTAGAGCTATGCATGATACAATTGGTTCTTCTGAGGTTGCTAGGGAAACTTAGTGGCTAAGATGTCGGTCCCACCTAAGGGATGAGATTAGGACGTGAAAATCTTGGTATCAGAGCACCAAGTTCATAGAGTCCTAGGAGATATCTGAAAGCCAATGTTAGGAAAAATCTCAATTGTAGGTGTGACTGCAGCACATCTACGATTAGGAAGGATACAGAATGTTTAATAAAAGTTTCCTATTATTGATGTTCTACTTCATGCTTTGGGGTTTAACTCCAAAATAACCTCTCTTTTGACTTGTGCTTTATGCATTTCGATACATTCCCCATGAAGACAACATTAGTAGCAGGGATATAGGGTATCATCTCTTTCAAACCTTTGAAGAATCAACAGAATAAGTTAGCTCAATCATCTCAACAAGGTAATGCTACTGTTTGTCAGAAGTGTGGTAAGGGCCATTTGGTCAATGTCATCTCGGGTAGAATGAATGTTTTGAGTATAGTAAAATTGGTCATAGTCTTTGTGATTACTCTTCGAGGAACTTTTATTCTTGTGGCATGCCAGGGCATTGACAGGGAGATTATCCCACTATTCATTAGGGTGGTTTCAGACCACAAGCTACTACTCCAATAACACGCTAGACTCAGTAGAGTGCTACTACTTCTATCGTTGGAGGCCAGCACCAAAACGATTTTTATTCTTTAGGTTCTCGCCAGGATCAAGAGCAGTTAGTTAATGTGGTGCCAAGTATGTTGAGAGTTTAGAGAGGTGGATATTTATACATTATTAGACCTTGGAGCTACTCTTTCTTTTGTATACCCGTATGTTTCTAGAAAAATTGGTGTAGATCCTGATGTTCTATCTAAGTCATTCTCTATTTCTACACCTATTGGTGATCCTATTTTAGCTGAGAGACTCTACCGTAGTTGTCCCATTTCTCTTCTGGAGATGGTTGTTCCTACTGATTTTAATGAGTTACACATAGTAGATTTTGATTTTATTTTGGTCATGGATTGACTCCATTCATGTCATGTTATTATTGACTGTAGGACTAGAGTTGTCTGCTTTTAGGTTCATGAGATAGACTTGTGCTTGAGTAGAAGGGTAGTAGAGTTGTTCCTAAGGGTAGGTTTATTTCCCTATTGAAGGATAGAAAGATTATTTCTAAGGTATGTATTTATCATTTGGTTCAAATCCTGGACTTTGAGTCTCAGGCTCATGATATCCATTCTATCCTTGTAGTTTGAGAGTATTTACATGGAGTCTCTTCAGATATAGAGATAGATTTTGGTATAGATCTTGTTCCAGGCACTTAGCCTACTTATAGTCTTCAATATAGGATATCACCAGTTGATCTTAGAGAGTTTAAAGACCAGTTAACTAATCTTTTAGAAAAAAGGGTTTGTTCATTCGAGTGTATCTCCATAGGGTGCTCCTATCTTGTTCGTGCGTTAAAAGATGGTTCCCTCCGTATTTTCATTGATTACCTCAGCTAAAAAAGTCGCAATCAAGAATAAGTATCCAATCTAAGGATATATGACTTGTTTGATTAGCTGCAAGGTGCTAGCCATTTTTCTGAGATTGATCTTTATTCAGGTTATCATCAGCTAAAGGTTAGGGAGTTTGATATTGAAGACAAACTTTTGTACTCGTTATGGCTATTTTGAGTTTGTGGTCATGTATTTTGGTTTGACTGATGCTCCTGCAGATTTTATGGACCTCATTAATTGGGTTTTAAAGCCCCACTTAGACCTGTTTATGATTGTCTTCATTAATGATATTAAGTGAAGAGGAGCATGCAAACCATCTTCGAGTTGTTCTTCAGACACTTAGAGAGCGTCAACTTTATGCCAAGTTCTCTAAGTGTGATTTTTGGCCTCATGTCTTTAATGATCATATCATTTTTAGTGAGGATATTCGGGTAGATTCCCAAAATATTGATTTTTTTAAAAATTTATTGAGACCTAACTCTCTGTCAGATATCTATAGTTTTTAGTTTTAGTTGGGTACTATCATAGATTTTTTCAAGGCTTCACTACCATATCCTCTCCTTTAACCCATTTGACTTAGAAGAAAGTGAATTTTGAGTGGTTTGATGCTTGTGAGATGAGTTTTTAGGAGTTAAAGTCTAGGTTGACATCTGCTCCGGTGTTGACTTTTCTTGATGGTTCCAAGGGTTTTGTTATGTATCTTGATGCTTCAAGAGTTTGTATGGTTTGTTTTTGATGCATCATGGTACGAGTGAAGCTTATGCTTCTAGGATGCTTAAATGAAAAGAATTTATCCTACCCATGTTCTTGAGCTTGCAGCTGTGACTTTTGTTTTGAAGTTATGGAGACACTACTTGTATGGAGCGCATGTAGATGTCTTTACTGATCATAAGAGTTTGCAACATGTGTTTGGTCAAAAGGATTTAAATCTTCGGTAAAGGAGATAGTATGAGTTGGTAAAGGATTGTGATATGACTTTGGTGTATCATCTGGGAAAGGCCAACATAGTGGTTGATGCCCTTAGAAGATTGTCTTTGGGGATGTTTTCACATGTTGATAGGGATAAGAGGGAGTTAACTATAGAGGTGCATAGGCTTGCGCACCTTGGTGTTAGATTGATGGGTACAGAGGATGGTGGTATGCTTGTTCATAATGTTTCTGAGTAGTCTCTTGCTGTTGAGGTGAAGGAGAAACAGGATAGTGATACAATTCTAGTTAAGCTAAAAGACGCAATTCATAAGCATAAGGTTCAGGTTTTCTCCAAAGGGGGATATGGGGTTCTTTGTTATCAAGATCTCATGTGTGTTTCCACAGTTGATGGGTTGAGTATGTCAGAGGAACATAGCACCCGGTATTCAATTCATCCTAGAGCTACTAATATGTATAGGGATATGAAAGAGGTGTATTGGTGGGAAGGTATAAAAAAGTACATAGAAGAGTTTGTATCTAAGTGTACTAATAGTCAGCAAGTAAAGGTAGAGCACCAGAGACAAGCATGTTAGATGAAGCAGTTTGAGATTCCAACGTGGAAGTGGGAGGTGAATAATATGGATTTTTTCACCAATTTACATCTACCCTAGAGGTATGATACCATATGAGTTATAGTATACCAAATGACTAAGTTTACTCACTTCTTACCTGTTTACACTAGTTATTCATACAGCAATATGGTAGGATCTACTTGAAGGGGATTATTCGTATGTATGGTATACCTCTGTCTATCATATCAAATTATAGTCCATAGTTTGCATCTCAGTTTTGGAGTTATTTTAGGTGGGTCTTGGTAACCAAGTGTAGTTGAGCAAGACTTTTCATCTAAAAATAGATGGCTAGGCTGAGAGGATAATTAAGACTTTGAGGGATATGCTGAGGAAGTGTGCAATTGATTTCAAGTGTAAGTTGGTTGAGCGCCTGCCTTTGATTGAATTTTCATACAACAACAGCTATACTCGAGTGTTTAGATGGCTCTATTTGAGGAATTATATGGGAGATGGTGTAAGTACGAAGTTTGTTTTGGATTCTATGAAGAAGGTCTATACTATTTGAAAGAGGTTGAGGACAGACTAGAGTAGGAAAAAGTCATATGAAGGTATGAGGAGGAGAGATCTATAATTTGATGTTGATGATTAGGTATTTCCAACTCTATGAAATTTGGTAGAAAAGGTAAGTTGAGTCTGAGGTATATTAGGCTTTATCAGATTATGAGGAGGGTAGGAAAGGTTGTTTATCGGTTAAATCTTTAAGTTGACTTAGCAGCGGTTCACCCTGTTTTATGTCTCATTATTGAGGAAATGCATGACTGATCTATCTTTGAGAGTTCCAGTCGAGGACATCAACATTCTTGATATTTGACCTATAAGGAGGTCCCCATTCAGGTTCTTGATAGTTAGGTTCTTCGATTAAGGAACAAAGAGAAAGTGTCAAGTAAGGTTCTCTATAAAAATGAAGTAGTTGAGGGAGCTACTTGGGAAGCAGAGGTCGGTATAACGAGAAAATATCCGCGTTTGTTTCCTTCTAGTTACATTCGTTCTTAAGGTAATAACCTCTCTATTCTGGTTGTGTCAGTTCTAGTTCATGAGCATGTAGCATATATCATTGCATGTGTCCGTTGAGTGTACTCATGCATGAGTTAAGTAGAGTATTGATGATGAGTTGAGGTAGTGTACATGAGTCCTATTTGTGCATTTATGTGCTATTTGACTAGTTTTGATGTTGAGCTCAGTTGTTGCATTTTTCATGTTTATCAACTGAGCTAGTAGCATATTGATAATGATCAAATTATTCTCCTCTCCAAAGTATAAGTGATCGTTGTCCACATATATAACTATAATAGGTTGGGGTTGATCCCACAGGGAATATGGTATCGGATGTACACCAGTAGCAGTAGCTAATAGTTAGTGTTTCTTTCAAGCTATGAACGGAAAGTAAAAAGGGGGATTATATGTATAACAGTTTTCTTTGTTGATGATTGTGATTATCGAATGATTCAAGTGTGTTATTAACCTAGGTTCATGTTCACTAGGGTTCAACCAACCTTTGGATTGTAATCTTATACGGTTGTGCAATCTTTCCTGAACGTAGAGTTACATACAACTTCGGCGCTATTTACTTAAGTGTTTCTCAACCTTTAATCATAAGTAAATCTCTTTTACACAAGGTTAGGGCTATGAATGACTGCATTGTGCTTATCTAGGTAACACAAGATGATTACTCTTGCTACAATAGCAACCATTAGACGAGCGTTAACACCTGGAATCTCTTAGCATAATCTCAACTCCTAGTTTTATTCATAGGGTTAGTGCTACTTAAAACTGGGCATTTTCTAGTGTTTACAACCACTAAAAGTTGTTTATTACATAGAAATTATGTTCATACGTAGGAATAGATGCAACAACCCTATGTAATTACAATCCTAATATAGTTTAACCCATGGTTCCCACAACCGTAGGGTTGGGGTTTTATCCCACCATTGATATTAACATACAATAATGAAACTGTAAAGAAGTAAATAACATACCACAGAATTAAAATTCCAATTATTTGTAGAATGATGATCAAGGCACTCAACCTTTGAGTGTTTGAAAGAATCTGGGTATCAAACCCTAAAATCACAAGTCTTAATTCTCTCCAAATATCTCTCTATAAAAATTCCTTTAAAAATATGCTAATTCTGCTATTTATAGAGTATAGGTGTAGGTGCAATATTAGAAACTTGGACTGGACCTTTGTTTAGTTTTGGAGAGACATCAAACGAAACGCCCAGTGATAGCCGGACCGTATGGTCTTTCGTTGTCACCTCTTTCATCCAGTGAATTTTGTAAAAGATGACACCTTTGAACGAATCATCTCCAAACAGATGGAACATCTATTGAGACCGACAGGCTATTGTTATTTATCTAGTGAAGTATCAGGTAGGCGACAAGATCAGGTGAATCATCTGTCTTCATATGGTTCATTTTGCCCATTGTCTTTCTAAGTCTTTTTAACCAATGTCATTCCAGTTGGAAGGCTGGGTTAGACGATTTGTCTGGTGACAGGAAAAATATCTCTTAATTATGTATAAACTGTCCTTTTTCTTTATAGTTTCTCCAAATTTCCTCATATCAACTTAACCCTTTAAATACTCAGTAAACACATTAAAAAACATTGTTATTACTCAAGAACATACTTTATTTTTGGCGTTTAAGTGCAATATGTGACATAAAATACTATCGCATCAACATACTCAACCTAAAACATTTACTTGTCCTCGAGCAAGAACAAAACCAATACACATCAAACACTTAAAACACCCCTAGTACATAAGTCATCTCAGCATAATCACTCATTAGGCATCATATTATATCGGCTAACTGCATCTATTCACACACTGCAACTTTTGCGAGTGAAACACTGAAAGAACTTTCACAAGGCTTATATCCCCTAGACTACAACATTAACTAATTCACAATTTATCAAAGTATCAACTTGCTCTCACAACAAAGAAGTCCCACATAATGAGATTCATTTTACATTGGGACTGGGAAAGTACCCTCTCACATTCATAAACAAATCAAATTGCACAGATAATAGCCACAGGCTTATCCTTATCAATTATAACTTAGTGTTCAGTAAGATAACCTAAATCACATCAGGACTTTGGCTTATAATGTCGGTTTGAGTGCTGGTAGGGCATGATTTGGGAACTTAGTGACTGGCTCAGTTTTTTCCTTTACCCTCCTTTTCCTCCTCCATCATTTTTCTTTTATAATATTCTTTTCCTTTAACAGAGGGTACAAAAGCCATAAGCTTACAAAAGAAATGTTGAAATTGCTTATATACATGGGTATTGAATTTTAATAGAGAACATCAAAATAAATAAATAAAAATACATTGAACAAATGAACAAAATACATCAAAATAAACCTAACATGCCAGTTCTCCTAGATAGTATACCTGAGGAAAAAGATTCTGGCAACAAAAACCCTCATACATAACAAAACAAACAAAAAAATAACAAGGTACACCCCTTCCCACACAAAAACGATGCATTGTCCCCAATGCACGATGGATAAAGTGATATAACACAAAAAGAGAAAGCATAGCTTAATGTTAGCAAGAGTTGGGTTGCCTCCAAATATCTCTTGATTTAATGTCACGGCAAAACAAAGTTCGCATGCTTGCTTAGACGGCCTCAAGTAGAATCCGTTCCAAAAAGTGCACTGTTAGACTCGTGGAATTTCTTAAGGTGCTTCCCATTTACTTTAAATATGATAATATTTTCATTTTCCACTTCTACTTCTCCTGATGGAAAAACTGTTGTGACCAGGTGCAGGCCGAACAATTTTGATTTTAGCTTTCCTGGGAATTGCCGCTAATTATGAATTAAACAGTAGCATCATATCTCTTGGGTGGAATTCCTGCTACTCAATCCATTGATCATGATACAACTTCATTCTCTCCTTGTATATTGATGCCCTTGCATAATCCTTGGTACGACACTCACCCAATTTATTGATTTTGTCCGTGGATGTATCCTAATTAAAATTCACCCGTTTCATTGCCCATGTTGCCTTATATTCAAGTTCTATGGGAAAATAACAGGACTTCCCGTATACCAGTGAAAAGGAGACATACCTATTAGTGTTTTGAATGTAGTTCTATAAGCCCACAAGGCATTATCCAGCTTACAGAGCCAATCAGTTCTGGTGGCATTCACTGTCTTAGCAAGGATTGACTTGATTTCTCGATTGGACCCCTCCACCTGACCAATAGTTTGAGGATGATTTGGTGTTCCACCTTGTGCTGATTCACCCCATACTTAGCTAACACTACTCTGAAGCCTTATTACAGAAATACGATCCTCTATCACTAATGATCACTCTTGGGCTCCCAAATTTAGTGAAGATATTTTTCACAAGAAAAACCATGACCCGTTTCAACCCACTTTGACACATAATCAACTGCCACAAGGATGTACTTTTGACCATATGAACTAACAAAAGGCCTCATAAAGTCGATCCACCATACTTCAAAGAGCTCAATTTCTACGATGGGAGTCAATGATAATTCATATTTATGTGAAAATGCTCATTGCATATGGAATTTCCAAAATGCCTTCTCAAACTCATATACATCACAATGCAAAGTAGACTAAAAATAACTACACTATAGTATTTTCTGTGTAGTCCAGACACTCCAATGATGCCCTTCAACTGGTGATGAGTGGAATGCTTCTAGAATGTCTCCCATTTCCACTTTTGGGACATATCGACTTATCATACTATCTACACATAACCTGAATAAGAAAGGCTCATCCTAAAAGTAGCATTTGGCATCATGTAGGAATTATCATCTAGCATGCTAATTTGGCCCGCTAGTATAATGTTGTTGACTATGTAATTTGCATAGTCGTCATACCATGGACTCTTATCTGTCTCAATATACAAGACCCTTTCATCAGGGAAAGTATCTTCAATGTCTGCATCCATCTTTTCTCTCCCATCTTCTTCCAGCCTCTAAAGGTGATCAGCCACTTAGTTTTCACACCACTTTCGGTCTATCACCTCAAAGTTAAATTCCTGTAGGGATTAGTAGAGCCTTAGCATCTCTTTTGACCATGAGATACCTTAGGGCTTAATGATCAGTATGGACGACCACTTCGATGCCCAGAAGATAAGATCTAAATTTTTTGAATGCATAAACCACAACTAGTAGCTCTTGTTCAGTAATCGTGTAGTTCTTTAGAGAATTATTTAGATCCTTGCTGACGTAATATATTGGATGACAAATCTTCTCCTGCTTTTTCCCAAGGACATCTCCTAGTGCCACACGGTAGAATTATAAATCAACTTGAAAAGCTCTGCCTAATTTATTCCAATCATGACTGGTACAGTGATTAATCGTTATTTGATCCATTCAAAGGCTTTCATCAAACACATACATTACCTCCTTCTCAAGGAGTTTTAATAAAGGACACACAATTTTTGAGAAGTTTTCAATAAACAGCCGGTAAAAACCTGCGTGACCTAAGAAGCTTCTCGTCCCCCTGATAAAGTGGTAGTATCTTTTCAATCACCTCCACTTTCGATTTATTCACCTCAATACCTTTTCCTAAAACCTTGTGCCCTAGGACGATGCTCTCTCTGACCATTAAATGGCACTTCTTCTTATTAGGAAAAGATTCACTTCAATACACCTTTGTAGAGCATTGCCCAAATTAGTTAGGCAATCCTCAAAAGTGTCACCTACTATAGAGAATTCATCCATGAATACGTCTGGAGAATCCTCAACATGTTTGAGAAAACAGATATCATGCATCTTTCGAAAGTAGCAGGGGTATTTTACACTCCAAAGGGAAAAATTTTAACAACTAATGTGCCATAGGGACATGCGAACATTATCTTTTCCTGATCTTCAAGTACTATAGCAATCTGGTTATAATCGGAATACCCATCTAAGAAATAATACCAGCCCCGACTAGCCAGGCGATCTAACATCAGATCCATAAATGGCATAGGAAAGTGGTATTTTAGAGTAGCAACATTCAACTTCGGATAATCCTTACAGATCCTCTAACTAGTTATAGGCCGTTGTGGTATTAGCTCATTTCTTTCATTCATCACCACTTTCATGCCTCTGTAATGAACCTCATGGCCATTTATGATAAATACGAGACATATTCATTCTATAGTATTTCAGTAGTTTTCCTAAGTCATTTATGACTTTCTGGGACCGGTAGTTCGGATCCCTGGCAACTCGGTTGAGAAATATCTCAAATTTCCTATTTTAGAGCCTAAAACTAAGTACTTGTTGACCAAAGTCAACTTTCCTTCAATACGAGCTCGAAATTAAATTTTAATAGATTCGTTAGCTTTAAAATGCCAAACAAAGTCAAGATTGACTTAAAGTGTGTGTTTTGGAGTTTCCATTTGCAATTTATGCCAATTTATGGATTTTAGTTAAGTTTAAGGCCTAAAGTGGATCTTGGTGGTGTTTTCTTTTTTCGGAGTGTTAAATCAGAATTTTGATGCTTTCGTCAGCTTCAAAATGGTGAATTTATGCTAGTTTGACCCCTGGTACTCTTCCCAAGGTGTTCGGGCTTGTTTTGAGTGGTTAGGTGGAAAGTTAGAAATTTCCTAATTTTGGTTAAGTCTTGGTTGGGGGTCATTTTCATCCAAACAGCATCCGATGTCAATTTTGTTGGTTCCGTTGAGTTTAAAATGTGTTTTTACACATAAAATACATATTTGGTTTTTCAAAGTTGGACTTCGTTTGAATTTCGAAACACCTAGTGAATTTTCGGACAGTTGCTGGTTTCTGGTGCAACTTTGATCGATTTATCAATCAAAGTGCCAATTAATCGGCCATGACTGATAAACTGACCAAACTTTCAACTAATCTGAGGTCTTAGGGTCTGATAAATCGGACCAAGTGTCTAATAAAGCGACACTTGGGGGGTTTTTATGCAGTCTTATACCCATTTTTGATGTATTATTTTCCAATTTTCCCTCGTTTTCTCTCAATAATTGGTGCGATTTGTCTTGGAAATTCTTCATAAGTTCATAGAAATTTCCTTGAAGGTTGTGCACATCATCATCACCTTCGGTAAGTGATTTTTATTCTTTAAATTTTATTAAAACTAGAGTTCTTCCGCCATTAATTCCCTAGTCATGAACTGTTGAGTCCTTCAAATATATTTGAAGTTATATAGTAATTCCTTGCTCCTTAGGGTTATAATTCATCATAGTAACATTTTATTTTCAAAATTCAATGAATAAATGCATAAAGTTCAATTCTTTAGACCTTTTTATACTCAACCTTCTTCGGGCTATTTAAGGATCTTCTTATACTCAAATTGTGCTCAATTTTAGAGCATGGGTTCCTAATGATGTTGGGAACCCCATGGAGACGTTTATTTTTTGTTTCAGCGAGTGAGCCCCACTGGCTCGATTTTAGGTTCAGTCACGAACTTAGCATAAATTATACCGTTAGAATTGTATTAACATATAGAACATATTGATGCAAGTTTCAGAGCATTTGGAGATCGTTTGACATCAGTGGGAGTAAGATTTATGAATTTACAGTGCTTTTTTGCCGGATAATAGGTGCCCTTGTGGCTATCTCTGGGCTTATAGCTTTGATAATTGTACTAAATAACATTCATGGGCTAGGTAGCTAGGTGGATATAGTGATCCTATGCTGTCCTTCCATCCGTTCTATGTTAATATTTATATTTGGCATCTGGTTGATATGGTGCCGCTGACTAAGAAATTGGTTAGATACCTATGCAGGGCATATGGAATTGTTATTATATGATCACATGTTTATATGTATACTTTTTGATATGTTGTACATTCATAACACGAGAGGTTGGGCCTGTGGCTCCGATTAGAGTGCATTGGGTCTGGGTTAGTAGCACCATACGATTAGTGAGCCGCAGAGGCTAGAGACTGATTTTATCAATAATGAGGAATAATGAATTAAGCTAATAAATTGGAATATTTAATAATAATATAAGTAATTGACCTTTTAATTGTGTCAGACTCAACATTGTGTTGAGCACCCGATAATATTATTTTCACTCATTTTAGCCCAGGCTTTACACCCTGGCACCGGGAAATATAATTTGACTAATAAATTCTAGGACTTGAGTCCGTCATCGCATAATAGTGAGTACAACCTTTTGACACTTATGGAACTAATGGTTATGGAAACTTGATGATAACGGATCTATTGAGACTATTGGTGATACTATGATATACAACCGTTGTACTCCTTGACTTGCCGAGGAAGGCTTGATGATACTATTGATATTTGGCACAAAATGCCAAACTAATGAGACCCTTGAGGCTTTTAGATTTGGGATGTGAGGTTGTGACAACGTTAGAAATGGTATGCGGGTACCGGAGGAGGAGCGTACGCAGGACTTGTTACTTCATGATGTATATTTACTTTTCTGCACTTGTTTTCTTCAGTGTACCCCTATTAGTATGGTGATGCCCACGAATGAGTGTGTTTCTGTATACGGTGCGCTTCTGTCTGGGGGACTTGTTAGCATTTATTTACATTACTTTATTATTCTTATTACTGATTAATTGTTATTATTGATTAATGATACTTTATGTTATGTGGGATATTGTGTCGTATGCTACTATTTATTCACTTATCCTTTTACTTGAGGTTACCGGTATACCTTCCATATTCTCCTCTTATCTTATTTTGGCTCCTAATTTATTGTATTATTATTCATATATGCTGTTGCAAGGATCCCAGGTACTTTTCCCTTCATTGCTTGAGATACTGTTATGTGATTAGCTAGCGATACATGTCTACTTGCACTTGATTCTTATTTGAGTGGCTAGCTTCCCCTGTTGTGCTCTTTGCTTCAGTGACCCCTTTATTGTTTCCTGTTATTTATTTCTTTTATTATTGTTATGTGCCTATTAGGAACTCAAAGCCTACTGGGTACGGGTAGCTTCGGCATCTTGTACTCATACTACATTTGCACATATCCAGATCTGAGTACAGGTGCCCGACCGTAATTACAGACTACTATTCATGCATTCTACATTCTACTTCAAAAATTTAGGGTGAGCTTGGCGTCCAACTTTTACCTGCTTCTCTTTGACATTAGCTTTTCTATTAGTCTCCTTTTATTTTTGGAGATGTAGTTGTATTGGACATTTTGATTCTTGTTTCTGTACGTAATGTTTTGTTTGACATTGATACCGAGTTTTGGGCATGTTATTTGACTCTATTACTTCTACTTTATTTCATTTATACACTGTCTATTTAAATTGTGATTTCTACGTTTGATATAGTAGTCCTCCATTTCGTCTTTGAACTACGGATTGGTTCTCCTACTGGTGGTATAGTAGGTCCCATCATGATCCTAGAAACCAGGTTATGAAAACCTCTTTTCTTTGGTACACACTGAACCAGACTCACCTATTTGCTATTTTCAATTGGGTAAACAACCCTTTCATCTGAACATTTAATAATCTCCTTTTTGACCACCTCTTGCATAGGCGGGTTAGGTCTCATTTAATGCTCTCGGCTGGGTAAACTATCCACCTCTAATTCTATACAATGAAGGAAAATGCCCGGTGGTATACTAATGATATCAACAATCGTCCAACCAATCGCCTTCCTAAAATTCTTCAAAGTATGGACTAGGGCTGGACCTCCTGCTCCGCCAACTGTGCTAAGATGATGACTGTCAAGGTGTTGTTAGCTCCTAGAATAGCATATTGTAAATGGCTCGGGAGTGCTTTGAGCTCCAAAGATGGAGGTTCTTCAATTGATGGTTTTGCTGGAGGTGTCGTCTTGTTTTGTAGGTCCAGCTCAAGCTTTTTGGCCTTATATGAGTACGACCCTACCCCAGTTAAGGCATTGATAGTTTCTGCATAAACCTTTATGCCATCACCATCGTAATTCATCACAACTACTGCCTATAGATTAAGAAACAATTTCTCATTAACCCTGAGTTCTTTGACTTCCTCCTGTTAGGCCTCAATAATGGAAACAACATTCATACCCCGTAGCTACTTCATGGATTTGCATATGTTGAATGTCACCTCTTTAGTGTTTAACCAAAATTTCATCTCGTCTCTCTCAAAATCCACTAAATCTCTTCCAGTTGCTAAAAATGGTCTATCCAAAATGATAGGCACCTTGAAGCCAACATCACAATCAAGGATAACAAAGTCGTCTGGAAAGATAGGATTGTTCACCCTAACCAGAACATCAAATAAAATTCATGCTGGTCTCTTCACTGACAGGTCCGCTATTAACAACCGCATATATTAGTTTAGGGGCTCCCAAGCCCAATTACTTGTAGATTACCAAAGGGATCAAATTGAAACTATCTCCTAAGTCAAGCAGTGCTCGAGAAAAATAAAAGGTTTCGATGGTACAAAGAATGGTGAATGCTCCCAGGCCTTCCTTCTTTTGTACTAAAGACCGGGATGATATATCCCCACAATAATGGATGTGTCATGACCCGATCTGATGAATAAAGATGGAACCTACTATTCCACCAGTAGAAGAACCAACCTCGTGGTTCATAGCCGAAACGAATCAATTACAGAAAGCACAAGTGCAATAGTCAAAAGATAAATAAAATGCGGAAGTTTAAGAATCAAATAAATACCCAAAACCTGGTATCAAGGTCAAATTAACCGCTAATTACAAAAATAAGAAATCCAAAATATGTCTAATACAAATATTTCTCCGAAATGCATAGAGATGAAATATAAATGTCCAATGATGAAGAGAAGTAGGTAAAAGACAAACGCCAAGCTCACCCTGAATCTCGGATGTAAAATATAACTACATGAACAACTAGTTGTGATCACAGTCGGGAACCTGTACTCGAATCTGCACATGTACAAGTGTAGTTTGAGTACAAGCTGCCGAAACAACCCATACCCATTAGGATTTGAGGGCCCACTGAGCACATAACAATAATAAAATAAGTAAATAACTGAATACAATAAAGGGGTCATAGAAGAAAATAGCACAAGGAAAGCTAGCTATTCAAATAAGAATCAAGTACAAGTAGACATGTATCGCTAGCTAGTCATATAACAAGATTTCAGGAAATGAAGGAAGACGTACCCCAGAATCCTTGCAACAATATATGTGAAAAATAATGCAATAATTAGGAGTCAAAGAAGATAAGAGTATAATATGGACGGTATACCGGTAACCTTAAAGTAAAAGAGAAGATGACTGAACAAGAATGTAAGACACAAAATCTCACATAGCATGAAGTAGCAATTAACCAACAATAGCAATTAAGCAGTTATAGGAATAATAAAGTAATGCAAATAAATGATGACAAGTCCCCCAAAAAGAAGCACAGTGTAAACAGAAACATGCTCACTTGTAGGCCCCCCATAATGACCTAAGTGTACACCGAAGAAAATAAGTGCGGAAAAATAAATACACAACATGAAGTAAGCAGTCCTACGTATGCATATCCTTCGGTACCCGTAGGCCTAGTGGGCAGAACCCATGGAAGGCTAAGCTAGATATTTTCAGTATATCTCCCCAACGCCATATACCCCTTCCATGTCAGCCGCAGCCTGGAGGCAAGGTCCATGGAGGTATCCTACCACGTACGATCTCTAACGTCATTATAACCTCACATCCCAAATCTCAGAGCCTGAAAGGTCTCAAGTCTAGTATCTCGTGCCTCATATCAATAGTATCATCAAGCCCTTCTTGATAAGTCAAGGCATTCAATGTCGATATATCATCGTATCACCAAAAGTCCTCAATAAATAGGGTATCATCATGTTTCCACAACCAGTAGTACTATATGTTTCAAAAAGCTGTGCTCACTGCCATACCATGATGGACTCATGTCCCAGCGGCTGTGCTCACTACCGAACGGAGTCAGTCTTAAGTCCCAACATTTATTAGCAAAATGATATTTCCCGATTCTAGGACATGAAGCTTGAGCTAAAACAAGTGAAAATAGTGTTATCGTGTACTGGATAACGTGCTGAGTCTAAAATAGTAAAAGATCATTTCTTATATTATTATTAAAATGTTACCATTTATTGCTTTATGTCATTATTCATCTTTGTTATCAAAATCATCCTCTAGCCATCATGGCTCAATAATCATGTGGTGATACTGACCCAACCCTAATGCACTCTCATCGAAGCCATAGACCCAACTTCTCGTGTCATGAATGCACAACATATTAACAACTATACATATAAACATATGATCATGTAATATCAACATCTTATGCCCTTCACAGGTATCTCTAGTCAAATTCTAAGTCATAGGCACCGTATCAATTGGAAGCCAAATGTAAATATCAATATGGAACGGATGAAGGGATGGTACAAGATCACTATATCCACCTAGATACCTAACCCATGGATGCTATTTAGTACAATTATTAAACCAATAGGCCTAGAGATAGCCCCATGGAGACTACCTGTCGTCTGATGATGAAGCACTGCGAGTTTGCAAATAGTATCCCGACTGATATAAAACGGTCTCCAAATGATCTGAGACCTGCGTCAAAGTATTCTATATGTTAATACGAGTCTAACGCTATATTTTATGCTAAGTTATGGACTAGATCTAATATCGGGCCTAAAATGGTCTTACAGGGCCTACTCGCCGGAACTAAAAATAAATTTCACTATGGGATTCCCAATATTACTAGGAACTCGTGCTCCAAAATTGAGTACAATTTGAGTGCGGGAAGGGCTTCAAATAGCCTAGACAAATTAGACCTTAATGGTGTTAAAGATGAAACTTCAAGGAATTAAATGTTGGAATTTTGATATATTAATGATACTAGACGTAGAATATACCTAGGGAATAAGGAATTACGAAGGAAATGTATTATCACATGATTTTATCAATCTTATCAATTGGGGTTCATTAATGGAGGAAATCATGAAACTTAAGAATTAAAACAAAGAGAACTTACCCAAAACGTGAAGGAAATTGAAGAGCAACAATGAGTGAATTTTTCTTAGCATTGGAATGATGTTTGGGAGAGGTTTTACGCTGAAAAATGGGTTAAAATGTAGTGTTTTTGCTAAAAAATCAAGTATGGGGTCGTGTAGGGGTCTTTATATGACTAGCAGGCATTTTACTCATCGTGATCACATCCAAAAGGGTTACGATCATGAAGATTACTTGAAATTGTTCATCACGATCGTGTCCAAAAGTCTTCGCGATCATGAAGAGCAATTCCTGCACCAAAAAACAATTTCTCAAAATTTTCGAACGGCGTTTCAAAAATGAAACGGAGTTCAAATTTGACAAACCATATATGTAGTTTATATGGAAAACATATTCTGTTGATGTCAATTTTAGAGAAAAAGACCCCCTACCAAGCCTTAACCACAATGAGAAAGTTTCTAACTTCCCACAAATGACTCAAATTGAGCACGAACACCTTGGGAAGCCTACCAAGCATCAAACTAGCCTAACCTCACCATTCCGGAGCTGATGGAAGCGTTTGAATTCTGATCCAACACTCTGAATGCCAAAATACCCCCAATCTCCACTTTAGGCCTTAAACATAACTAAGATATACAAAAAGACATAAATTAAAGATGAAAACTCCAAAATAAAAATTTAAGATTAATATTGACTTTCTTTGGCATTTCGGAGCTAATGAGTACTTAGGTTTAGGCTCTAAAATAGGCAATTTGAGATATTTCTCAACCGAGTCGCTAGGGATCCGAACTACCAGTCCCAGCAAGTCATAAATGACTTGGGGCAACTATCGAAATGCTCTAGAATAAAATACATTGCTTGTTTATCATAAATGACCATGAGGGTCATTATAACATCCACTACTAAAAGGAATTTCATCCCCTATAGTCAAGTAAAAGAATGAAATAAATGGGAGGAGAAAGTACATGATGCCTCAAACATCTGTGGATACTGCTTCTACATTGCACTCTCGATCTCCCAAGTAGCTTCCTTAACCGAACGGTGCCTCCACTACACCCTAACCACTAGAATCTCCCTGGACCTTAACTTTCTCGCATCCTTAGCCAAAATTTTATTTGGCTCCTCAAAAAAGGATAAATTCTCATCCAACTAAACTGAATCCTCTCGAATGACATGAGAGTCATCGAGAATATACCGCCGCAACATAGAAACATGGAATACTTGATGAAAAGCTGAAAGCATAGGAGGTAAGGCCAACATGTAGGTAACATCACCCACTCTCTCCAAAATCTCATATGGACCAATATACCTGGGACTAAGCTTGCCACTCCTTCTAATATCATCACACCACACATAGGAGATATCCGCAGAAACACTTTATTGCCAACTCCAAACTCTAAGGAACAAAGCCTATGGTCAGCATAGCTCTTCTGTCTACTCTTTGTTGCCTTCAACTGAATCAACCGGACCTGATCAAGTGACTCGTGTAACAAGTCTATAGACTGGACCCTGGTCTTAAAACCATCAAAAGAACCAATAGGTGATCTACATCGCCTACTATACAATACCTCAAATGGTGCCATCTAGATGCTGGAGTGATAGCTATTATTATAAGAAAACTTATCCAATGGTAGGTGCTGATCCCAAGCACCACCAAAGTCAATGACACAAGCCCTCAACATATCCTCCAACACCTAGATTGTCTACTCAGACTGACCATCGGTCTGTGGATGAAATGCGGTACTCAAATACACCTAGGTACCTAAGTCTTGCTAAACAGACCTCCAAAACTTCGAAGTGAACTGGGTGCCTATGTCGAAAATGATAGAGACAAGTACACCATGCAATTTAACCACTTTACAAATATAGATTTGAGCCAGATGCTGAACATTATAAGAGGAATGAGTAGGAATGAAGTGCGCTGACTTGGTCATCCTGTCAATAATCACCCAAACAGTAACAAAACCTCTGCTAGTCTGCGACAACCCAGAAACAAAGTCCATAGTCACTCGCTGCTATTTTCAAGCTAGAATGGGGAGTCTCTACATCAAACCACATGGTCTATGATGTTCATACTTAACCTATTGACAGTTTAAACACTTAGGAACATATCAATAATATCCCTCTTCATTCCCTTCCACCAATATAATTATCTTAGATCCCGATACATCATGGCTGCACTAGGATGAATAGAATACCTAGAACTATGAGCCTCGTGCAAAATCAACAATATCAAGTTACCAACCTGATGTACAAAAATGCGACCACCAAACCAAAGCACACCATCTGAATCAATGAAAGCTCTACTGGCCTCTCCGGCTAATACCTCTCCACGAAAAGCAACCAACCGCTTATTCTCGAATTGATGCTGTCGAATCTGATCTATCAAGGAAGATATGGATTCAACATATGCTAAAACACGCCTGGGTTCTGAAAGATCAAGCCTAACCAATCAATTAGCTAACAGTTAAATTTCCACTGGCAGAGGCCTTTCAGAAACTGAATAGTCTGCTAGGCTACCCATACTGACCACTTTTCGACTCAAGGCATCTGCCACTATGTTAGCCTTTCCTAGGTGATAAATAATAAAAATGTCGTAGTCCTTCAGTAGTTCGCTCCACCTTCGTTGTCTAGAATTAACTCCTTTTGACTCATAATGTACTAAAGATTGCAATGGTTAGTAAACAT
>JBDJHY010631919.1:0-16212 GCA_039654485.1 Withania somnifera | reverse complement strand
CATTTAGGAGTCTTTAATTGCAGTAAATGTCATTTATTGACATTATTACCGTTATTTAAGTGGGCCTCTGCTATTGGACCCACTTCGCTTGGGCCGTACTCCTACATCGTGTTATCTACATGAAAAGACTGATCGATCCGTTGAAGAGTATAAAAACTAACTTATAACAGTCGCCGGTAATTAAGTGTGAAAGATGAGGCAAATGTCATGTATTTTATAAATATTGCTTGCTCCAAATATTTTGACTTTTAAGGAGTAACATTCATTTACTTTAATGTAACAAAAAATAAATTACTAATCCATGATAATTTGTTCCCACGGAGCTAGTAGGATCCACTTTTTTTTCAATCTGTCCAAAAGCAAAGTTGGTTTTGATTATGGTAGGGACTTCTTATGTATATTGTTTCCTAGTTTAAAATTTATGTCATAGTTTTACTAAATTTAGCAAAGGTCCTTTACCTTTATATCACGCATTATTTTTGCAGGATGAAGTAAGATCCCTGATTTTAAGGCGGCTACTTCGAATCAGAAGAAAAAAAAAAGTCTTCTTTTTATATATTTCTTAGATTTAAAAAAAAAATATGTAAGTCTTAAATGGATGGTTGGTGCTTATTTTTTTTATAGTAACAGACGTAAATTTTACTTTAACAAATTAATAACATAAATTATAATTAGATGTAAAACATATAACATTTTTGTAGATTGGCCTTAAACTTTTATGGACTAATTTTACTTACATGAACATTTCTTCATCGAATCAATCACTATCGTCAGCATTACCCAGTTGTTTCCAACCTGTCTTACATGTTAATAGAAATGGTTGAAAACGTTGAATCAATTAGAGGGACGTTTGGAATTTTTTTTTTTTTTTTTTTGAAAAAAAAAATTATGTAAAAAAAATGTGTTTGGTCATTGAAATTTTCAAATACAATTTGGAATTGAATTTAGAAAAATGCAAATAGTTTGAAACTTGTTTTAACTTTTTTTCAAATTTAATTTCAACTTTTAATATATTACCCAAACTTTTATATGTTTACAAAAGTGTCCCATGATATTTTTTGTTCTTGTTCAACATTATTTATAAGTCATGTTTCATTTATTATACTATTTGACAAGGATTATATTTATGTGTTTGGTTGTTTTATTGTTGTTATATTGTAGAAACGTAAAAAAAAGAAAGAAAATCACGTAGTTCAAACGTCGATAAATGAACAAATGATATAATGATATAATAAATTTATGATCAATGTTCACTCACAACAGCTCCACCATTGTTTTTGTGAGTGAATACTACTTTATGTTGTTAAGTTGGATGATTTTACTATTTTTAAAAATTTAGGATGTAAAATTATATTTTTAAAAAAACTTTGCAAAGTCAAAATATCTCTTCAAAGAGTTACGCTCCAATTTCAAGTCTAAATTTTTTTAATTTTCATGACCAAACACCTGCTAAAAAAATATATAATAAGTTATTTTGCTCCAGCCTCCACGCATCTAACTAGCTCGGGTGGATCATCCTCAATTATTGCATGTAAAGATGGAAACCTAAGCTTGGCAATCTAAAGGGAGTGTTTGGCTTACTTAAAAATTGGTTTAGTTTTCAGCTTTTAAAAGTATTTAGATATTTTAAAAATAATTTTTAAAAAGTTAAAAAACTAATGTTTAAAAAAATTAAAAATTAAAAGTAGGTACCTCCATACTTCTTATTTTAACTTAAAAATTATTGAAATTTAATTTTTTTAAAATTTTTTAAAAACTTATTTTTAAATAAAGCCAAACAGACCCCTAATGAATTCTGCAAATATTTGTTAACAAGTGAAACTACACAAAAAAACTAAAGGTGACAATTAGAGTGAATTAGAGTTTCTTATTGATTGAAAATATAATGATAGTTAAACGTATATGAACTTGTATAATTTTTTCCTCATAATTATTTTTTTTTATTAAGTTAAAGTCAAGCATCAAATCTTTTTTATAGTATTAAAATCGGATTTATCCTTGTTTAGACTCTCGCTGTATGAGCTCACTTCGAATGGAATTGGAACCAAGTATCATATCCTTTAACAATACTATATTTTGAAATGATATTGCATTATATCTACGACATTATAAAATTTCATACTAATTTAGCATACGTCTAATGCCTATTTTAGTGTTGTCAAATTTTTTGCGGTCTGATGATTTTCAAAAGGAATTATTTGAAAAATCTTGGCATAAGTTAGATCATCGAATTTGAAGATCTTACAAGACATTAGCCAAGATTTTGTGAATATATACATTTACTTGGAGGTTAAGAAGATTGTGTGTGGTCCTCATTGGCTGTCTATAAATGATAACTTGCCTATATACTTGCATATGGATTTAGTTTCATCTATTCCTGTTCACATGAAAATATTACAGTGATTATGTATATTCAATTTTTTTTGTATAATGATTATTTATATGTGACATGAATTGTATGAATTATTTATGTAATTATTTTTACTTATTGATTCTATATCTATTATAGAATTTATATTGATTTAATCTTGAAACTTATGTGATTTAGATAAGTTTTTCTTAGATGATTAATTATGTTAGATTTAAAAACATACTAGAGTTTAGATGATAATTGAAAACTTAGTGAACTCTGTATTACGAACCTGATGTGAAATAAATATTTACATAGTTAATTATTTTAAGAATTAGTTTGTATATGAATTTAGGTTACAATAACGTACATAGTTGTCTCGTGAGCTTTTATACTTTATTTAAATCAGTATGTCAAATGCTGCAAAGAAATTATCGTCTAGCTTAATAAAGGTGATAAGCTTAACGACGATAATTATGAAATATGAAGCAAGAAAAATCAATATGTCCTGGGAGAGCAAGAGGCTCTTAAATGGACAATGATAATTAAAAGGCTCTTATAATTATGAATTCAGTTCGCTTGCTTGCATAACGTTGCTGAGCAGCATGGACAATGATAGAATGAGAAAATTTCGACGATATGACGATGCTAAGGACATGTGATCTGCTATAAAAAAATTCGATCATACTTTAGTTGCTAAGTTAAGGACTCTTACCATTAAGTTTGATACTTATAAGAAACACTCTGATCATACTATGGCGAATTGAAAGATGCTAGTCGTGCGTTGACGACGAGCAACAAGTTCAACTTGTGATTCGTTCCTTACCTCAGAGCTGAAAAAATATAAAAATGCACTTGACCCATAATATAAGCATCAAAACTATGGAAGATGTTAAGCATCATTTGGAACTCGGGGAAGAGCGTCTTGGAGTTGACAGTACTACCACAAATGCGTATATGACTAGCTCCAGTTTAAAATAAAACATGGAAGAAACACAAGTGTGGTAAAAAATTTCAGAAAAAGGGGAAAGAAAAAGTCTCAAAGAAGTCAAAGCTTAGTTAACAAGGAGAGAAAAATATTTTCGCTCCAAGAAAAAACGTGAACATGACTAAGCTCAAGTGCTACAACTATCAGAACAAGGGACATTTGCTCGTGATTGTTCAAAACCTAAAAATGTACGTGACCTTATTAATAATTTGCATAGTGATGCAAATGTTTCTTGGTCTGTTTGTTTAACCGAATGACTTTCTATGTGAATTGTAGACTAAGCAGCCACCGAGCACATAGCGACAGAAAGGGATGTCTTTGTAGATTTTAGACAAATTTCAAGTGGATCCAAATGGGTATATATAGATAATAACTCCAAAGAGGAGGTCAAAGAGATTGGTAAATGCAAACTTGAAATGCTTGATGGTCGAGCTCTATCTCTACATGATGTACTATTTACTTTGATAATTCGTCAAAATCTAGTCTCTGATAGAATGTTGATTAAGTTTGGGTTTAGTTTTTTCTTGCATGAACATGATTTAGATATGTATTTGAGAAACACAAAATATGGTTCTAATTATTTTTATGATCGATTTTTTGTATTGAATGTTATTCAAAGTCCCAATAATAATAATATTTATTTTTTCTTATTTACATTGACTTTTAATTGTCAGAATGATGTAAATACATGGCATGCTAGACTTGGCCATATTAGTCAGCAAAGAATGAGTCGCTTGACCAAAAAATGTCTTCTTGGCACAATAGATAAAGTAGAATTATCCACTTGTGAATATTGTCTAGCCGAAAAAACTACAAGAAAAACATTTGGAAAAGGCACAAGAATTGATATTCCATTGCAATTAATTCATTCTGACATCTGTGGTCCAATGAATGTAAGGGCAAGATATGGTGCTATTTACTTCATCATTTTTATTGATGATTTTACTCAATTTGGTTATGTATATTTGATTTCTCATAAATCAGAAGTTTTGAGTTATTTCATTAAGTTCATGAACTTAGTTGAAAATCAACAGGATAGAAAAATCAAAGCTTTAAGAACATATCGAGAAAAAGAATATTTATCTGATGTTGTCAAATAATTGTATGTTGAAAAGAAAACTCGAAGACAATTAACTGCTCCTTATACTCCACAACAAAATGGTGTTGCAGAATGACGAAATTAAACCTTGTTAAAAATAATTAGGTCAATAATGACGCAAGCAAAATTGCCGATTACCTATTGGGTTGATGCTTTGCTCACTACTGCATTTGTATTTAATTGTGTCCCTTCTAAATCAGTTACAACAATGCCATATGAGTTTTGGACAAAACGAAAGCCCCATTTAAGCATATTGATACTCTGAACCATCTAAGTTTATGTGTTCATAGATGAAAAAAAAAGGCACAGTAACCGAAATTGAATTATGTGATGTCACATTCTTAGAGAATGATTTTTTTAAGCAGGACAAGAAAGGTCAAGACTTATCTCTTTATGAAATTACGGACCAAATTGTTTTCGCTACAGCTATTCAAATGAATTTGAGTGGGAGTTATATTAATGATGATGGATCGGTAACTTACCAATTGATAAATCAATTAATCAATCTCAACCTCAACAAACGAGTCGTTCACAGGTTCTCCGTCGTCGATTTGAGACGAAGGGGAAGTATTTATAGTAACTCCAAATAATGAAGAGCCACGAAATATAAATGGGGCTTTTACATGGCCTGCTATATAAAAATGGTTAAAAGAAATAGTGGAGGAGATAGAGTCAATGAAATCAAACCAAGTGCAAGAATTGGTTGATCTACCAATGGGCCATAAAGCTATTGGAAATAAATGGGTTCTCAAAATCAAGTGTAAGGGTATCGAGAGATTTAAAGCTCGCCTGGTAGCTAAAGGATACATGCAACAGGAAGAAATTGATTATGAAGAATTTTTCTCACCTGTTGTACGTTTTGCTTTAATAAGGCTAAGTTTGTCAATAGTAGCTAACATAGATCTTGAATTGCATTAAATGAATGTAAAAACAATTTTTTTCAATGGAGAACTAGAATAGAAAATTCATATGGATCAACTTATAGTTTTTGCGGTACAAGGTCAAGAGCTTAAAGTATGTTGACTTCATACGTCAATTTATGGCCTTAAGTAATCTTCTAGACAATGGTATTTATGCTTTTATAGTGAGATCACTTCGTATGATTTTACTATGATCCATGAAGACCATTGTATGTATATTAAAAGATCTAAAAACAAGTTTGTGATCTTATCATTATATGTAAATGATATCCTTATAGTTGCAAGTGACATTGAGTATGTTAATAAGGGATGACTATCATTAATATTTAAAATGAAAGATATGGATGAAGCATCTTATATTCTTGAAGTTAAGATTTCAAGAGATCGTTCAAAGAGATTGTTGTCTCTTTCAGAAGAGTCGTATATAAAGAAAGTTCTTGAACGATTTAATATGCAAGACTGCAAACCATCAACATTCCTGTTTCTATACCTTTCTTCTATTGTGTAAGTGACAAATAGAGATGAGATAGTTATAAACTAAATATTGTCATAAATGACCATAAAAGAAAGCTGAAAGTTTATAATCAGAATGTATGTTAGTTTATATTTAATTATATATGATTAAAATGAGATAGTGTATTTCTAATGTCATATGTGAGTTCTGCAGAATAGATTGATTGAGTAGATTTGTGAACTCAAAGTTAGACATGAGTTGTCTGAACTATCATCTACACAATATTTATTTTATAAAATACATACGGTTAATGGAAAAAGAGTCAGTATTGTGATACATGTTTTCATATTATTTATGCATATGGTGACCCACAAGGGCAACTCAAGTTTAGTCTATACTTGCTATCGTGTGAAGTCCTGAAAATTGTAAGTATTTTTTCACATTGTACCCTCAAGGGTTATGAGAGTTAAAGAAATGGGATTATGAGAGTTATGAATGTCATAAATGGTCTAGGGTAGTGCATATTATAATCTACTTTAAGTTTCATTGATCGAGATGTTGTATATTCCTAACAAATGTATAACAATGAAGCTCTTGAATTATGCAGTGGTCACATGGTTTAGGCGTTAAGTATGAATGTTACAGAATAGGAATGAGAATTGACTCACTATGTGTGAGTGGGAGAGGAAGGAAATTGAAGTGGATCACCCATGTGGATCAATCCGGATCCATATTAATAAATAATTAATATATTTTTGTTATATATTAATTTATAATATAAGAGAAGAGACAACTTTTCTGAAAACTTGTGTCCCTTGGAAATTATAAAAGGTTTTCTTTGCAGAAAATTAACGTATCTTTTTTCTCTGCAATAACAAACAAGAACAGAAAAAACCTTCTTGTTCTCTCTATTAAATCCTAGTAAAGATTCAAGTGAAGATTCTTCCCTGAAATGAAGAACAACTTCTGTAATAAGTAGCAATATAAACTGTAGCTATTTCGGTGTAATTTGTATTTCATAAACATGTCATTACACTATTAGCCTAGTGAAACGAACTCAATGATCCTACAAACTGAGTAGTTGAGTAGATTCTCCAGTTACTTTTTTAGCTTAAAAATGCCCTTCAACTATCTAAATATTACCCATTATATTCTACTAAGGATTGCTCCAAAATAACAAATTATTGGTCAATTTTTCCTTAAACTGTTCAAACGGGATATAAATGCAACCTTGAATTGAAGAAGAAAGAACAAAATTTGGAGAAGATATAATAAACACACTAGACGGATGAACATGAAGCAAGAGAATTATATGGCTTGAAATATGGCAATGTTGTGGGAGTTATAAGTGCATGAATAGCAAAGGCAAATTCCATGTTGGAGAAAAATTTGGTGTTAACAAAGGAGATTAACAAACAAAACAAAACAGCTTTTTATTGGGTCATTTTTTTAAGGAAATTACATTTTAAGGAAATTACAAAATAATAAATTTCACCCTTCAAGGAGACCATAACAATATTTTGTTAATTACTATTTATAGCAATTCATCCTCGCCTTTATTTTTTTTTCAAGATTTTCTTTTTTTAAAAAATTATTATTATTTTCATATCTTTCTTTCTCGTTTTTTTTTTCATTTTTATTTCTTTCCTTGAATTTTTTTTTCTTTTCTGTTTCTTTTTCTCTTCGTTTTTTTTTCAAGTCTTTCTTTGAATTTCTTATTTTTTTTTTCCTTTTTTATTTCTGTTTCTCTTTTTTTATTTTTTATTTTTTCTTTTACTTTTTATTTTTCATTTCCTTTTTTGTATTTTTTTCTTTCACATTTTGTATAATTATATTTTAGAGTTTTTGTATTAAATGATACATTTAGTCTTGATGTTAGTTATTTTGTATTTGTATACTTTTTTTTATTTAGTCATAAGCTATATTATGTTATTTACAAATGACCTTAATGTTAGTTAATTTTATAATATACAGTTCAGTTGACTTTTATATTTTGGCTTGTAGTTTTATGTTGATATCAAATGTATTCACGTATAAATTGAATCATTCAAATACAAATAACACATTTATATATAATTGATTTCATTTTTATTTAAACAACTTGAACCATACAAATACAAATGATAATTGCAGATACATTTGATTTTTGCATCATTGAACTTATATTTGTATTTGAATGCATCACGTGTATTTTATTATTTCATTTGTTTGTATTTGTATTGCAGTTTTAGTTGAGGATCAATTGTATTTTTTAAATAATTGAAAAGGAATCATTGATTCTCTTTCTACCAATAAGTGTATTTGTATTCATTAATACGAATTGTATTTTATTGATACAAATTGACTCATACAAATACAAATAAAATATTTATGTCAAAAGATACATGTTTGTACAATTTGAACCATACAACAACAAGTGACACTTGTCTATATACAAATATAAATGATAAATTTAACATATGAATACAAATGATACACTCGTATCAAATAATACATTGCATATTTGTATATGATAGATTCAAGAAAATACAAATAATGTATTGTATTTGTAGTTGACTCCATCATTTGTATTTTTAAATAATTTAAAAATATTGATTCTCTTTCTACGAATAAGTGTATTTCTATTTATTGATATGAATTATATTTTATTGATGCAAATTGAATTACATAAATACCTAATACATTTGTATTAATAAAACAATATATGCTTATACAACTTGAACCATGCAAAAACAAGTTGTACTTGTTTATATACAAATACAAATAACTAGTTAGACATACAAATACAAAAGACACACTTCTATCAAATGATATATTGCATATTTATATACGATAGACTCAAGTAAATATAAATAATACATATTATACAAATATAAATAATAAATTTTACATATTTATGGATAAAATCATCCAAATAAAATGTTAAATTTATAAAAAAAAAAAAAAAGAGGGAGAAGTAAAAATATAAAATATTAAAAAAAATATGGAAGAGAGATGTGAAAATAATAAAATAAAATACCAAAGAAAGAAAAAAAATTATAGAGAAAATAAAGGAGATGATGAGTTGCATACAAATAAAAAAGGGATAAATCATCTAAATAAAAATATATAATTTGTACAAAGTGTATTATTTGATACAAAAATCTAAAATCTAAAATATAATTAAACAAAACGATAAATGAAAAATACAAAAAAGAAATGAAAAATAAAAAAAGAGAAACAGAAACAAAAAAATAAATGAAAAGAAAAAAATGGAAAAGACAAAAAAAGAAAAATCGGAAAAGAAGGAAAAAATACAAAAATGAAAAAAAAAAAAAGAAAAGGAGAGGGGAAAAAGAAAAAAAGGAGAAAGAAAATCATGGAGAAAAAACTAACGGAGATGGTGAGTTACTATAAATTGTAATTGATAAAATATTGTTATGCTTTCCCTTAATTAAGGGTGAAGTTTGTTATTTTTGTAATTTTCTCATTTTAGATTAACTTCGTATAAAAAGTATAAATTTTTACTATTGGCTTATTAAAACTCAGTATATTTTCATAAGGTAGGGTCTGAAAAGAGTACATTATATATAATCTATAGCATTACCTCAGAAGTGACGAAGATGGGTTGTTTCTGATTAACAAATTGTAAAAAGCTATCCACAAAAATATTATTATAGCATTTTGACTTACATTGTGTTTGTGTTAATCAAACCTTTAGCACAAGTAAAAATTTTAAATAAAATTATTGAATTCAAAAATTTCAAGTATTATTGATATTAGTTATTAACTGTAAAATATTTTTGCTACTTTATGATTTTTGATTGTAAAAAATGTTTTTACCAATTTTTTTATTTTTTATTTTTTATTTTTTATTTTTTGATATATAACTAATGTATACTTATACTTTTGTTGAAATAGAATAGTACTTGTGTTAATATATATATTTTTTTCCATTATTTGTAATGTTGCAAAAAAATTTTTTGAATTGATAAGGTAAATAAATTTTACAATTGCATTTTTATTTTTGAAATTATATTTTGTTACAAATGTAGTGATTTTAGATTATAGATGATGAATTATAACTTTCTTTTAGAGTTGATAATGAGATCCACACGTGAAAAAGAATAATTGATAACTAATCTCCAAAAAATAAAAATCATAGGAAATGAATTGAGAGTTAAAATTAAATTATGGGTTCCATAATAATAAATTTAACTGATTTATATTTTAAATTTGAAATTATATTTTTATCCTGAATTGTCCCATATTCACATAAATAAAATAAAATATATAATATTATTCTGCACCATTTAATTAAAATTGATCTTTGCTATTTGTGAAACTTTTTATTATTATCCCAAGTTTTGAAATGGATTACGTAATACTAACATCTGATACCAATAAAATAAAACAACAACAACTGGAAACACTTTTTAGAACTATCCAGAAGGAGCAGATACATCAGTTTCCTCATCAATTATATAATTTATCCTTCCTCCATTTCATATCATATCCCCACGAAAACCCTAGCAGAAAAATCAACTTGAACCAAAAAAAAAATGGCGGAGCATTTGGCATCAATTTTTGGTACAGAAAAAGACAGGGTGAATTGTCCATTTTACTTCAAAATTGGTGCTTGTAGACATGGCGATCGTTGTTCTAGGCTTCATACAAAACCCAGTATTAGCCCAACGCTTCTTCTTTCTAATATGTATCAAAGGCCTGATATGATTACACCTGGTGTTGATATACATGGTCAGCCTATTGTTCCTCGTAAAATGCAGGAACATTTTGAGGTAAAAAACAATTTTTATTTCTTTTTTTTCATTTGAGCTGTTTTATGGTTAAGTTGATGTTTAGTGATGTTGAATTGTTAATAGTAGTAAAATTGTCTGCACGTTTGTGGATTTTATTGAGTTGTTGGTTCAAGTTGCGGAAACAGACTCTTCTAGAAATGTAGGGATGCCCTTGCAATCTGGCCCTTTCCCAGACCGTGCATAGGGCAAGCTTAGTGCATGGACTGCCTTTTTAAAAAAAAAATAAAAAAAAAATAAAAAAAAAATTAGGATTTAGTAAAATTGGCTCAAATTAATTAAAAAATTTTTTTTATCAAGTTTCAGCCTATGTTAGTTTTTGGTTTAGTGAAATGGAAGCTTAACCCGATCACTTGGTATTTAGTGATCTTAAATGTTATTTGAAATTAGCAAATTGTCTGCTCGTTTGTGTATCTTATTGATTTATTTTATGCTTTAGCAAAATTTGCTCCAAATAGGGACGAGTATAAACAATTTATGTGGTCGATGTATACCTCTTTGGGAGTAATGCAGCTTAGGAATGGAGTATATGACTCACTAATTGTTTTGGTTTCATGCTGCATACAAAAACCATCGTGGCTGGGGCGCAAAGCGGGAACTTTGAACTTTAGTGCACCAGTCTTCCCTTTTAGTCGTCTTGTGTTTTAGTGAATTGGGTTCGAACAGAGAGCAACACAACTGCAGTTTAAAAATGCATTATTTAGTATTGGAATGAAATGTTTGAATAAAACAGAACGGACCCAATGTATTTTTAAGCCAACCACAACTCATTTTTTATTAAGGATTAATGTATAATTTATTGATGTTTTGGGGGATTTGACTTGTTTATGGTGTCTTATTCAAGGTATAGTTAATCCAATTTCTACTTATACTTCATGGTGCCGTGCTGCACAGGAAGCTATGAGGAAAAGGGCTTGAATAAAGCAGGATGGATGCAGTGGTTTATTCTGATCACAACTAGTTTTGGAGCGTGGATATATTGATTGAAATATAGATGGTTTTAGGATTGGAATTACACATGATGTCCTCTTTCTTAAGGATAGTAACTTTAGGTTATCTTGTTGCACAGGGAGCTTTAAAATTTGCTATTGAAGTTTAGTAGAACAAAAAGAAGTAAGTCAAGCTTTTTGTTTCTTGACTTGAAAAAGGCTCTTTGTTTAAGAAGCAACAACAACAAATCCAGTATATTCCCACAAAGTGGGGTTTGGGGAAGGTAGAGTGTACGGAGTTCATACCACTACCTCAGGCTGAGGTAGAGAGATTGTCTCCAATAGATCGTCGGTTCACGACAAAATCACAGTCCAATAAAATAATAAGCAATACATAGTAACATAATGATAGCTAATAAAAAAAATAACGCTACCGCAGAATAATACAACAATCAATCTATCTTAAACAACAAACATCAATATAGCTCCAAGTATTATACACCACATGCATCGCGCGACAACAACTACAACACCAATAACAACATACCTAGTATATTTTCACAAAGTTGGTTTGGGGAGGGTAGAGTGTTCATAGTTCATACCACTGCTTCAGATGTGAGGTAGAAATGTTGTTTTCAGGAGACCCTCGGCACGACAACTACGACTAACACGGAAACAAAACAAGCACTCCTCCCTACTCAAAAGAACTCACTCCTTACTAACTTTTCATCCTAATTCGTGTACTCCATACCTTCCTATTTAGGGTCATATTCTCGGTAAGCTATAAATTTTCGTTTCGTGTCATGTCATATTACCTTACTCCCAATACTTTTTCGGTGTACCTCTAGCTCGCGTGAAACCACCCAGTGGCAATCTCTCAAACCTGCGCGTTGGAGCATCCAAATCCCCCTTACATGCCCCGAACAATCTCAATTTCGCTTTAGCATCTTGTCTTAGACTGAACTCACCCCCACCTTGTCATGAATAACCTCATTCTTAATCCTTTCACTCCTAGTATCTCTAATGCTTCATAATACTTGCCAATTGCTATAGTTAGAATGTATACAAAGATACTTGCAAAACTTCGTCATGCTTCATGTAATTCTACTATATATTTTTTAGATATGTTCTTTAGATGGATGTTTTGGTGACGTAATACTCATTTTTGTGTTGTCGCAGGATTTTTATGAAGATTTATTTGAAGAACTGAACAAGTACGGAGAGATTGAGAGCTTGAACATTTGTGACAATCTGGCAGATCACATGGTAAGTCATCTGTGCTTTATATTGAGCTGATTTGGATTGTTGGTTGTCATTTTATTTTATGTGTAATGTGTGTGTACAGGTGGGCAATGTTTATGTTCAGTTTCAGGAGGAGGAACAGGCTGCAAATGCTCTTAAAAATCTCACTGGAAGATTTTATGCTGGTAATATTTTCATTGCACTAACCCTTTCCTGTAAAAGTATGAATGCATAAAGTGAGATAGTTTAAAATGGTAAAAAGGCTTAGAATCAGTTGGCTAGTATTATTATAGTTAATGGGCTTGTTGACAGCTATTTCTTGGTTATGTTTCTTGTTTAGATTCTTGAAAATATGACTGATTCCTCAAATTTCTGCTTGTAACTGCAGGGAGGCCCATTATTGTTGATTTCTCTCCTGTAACCGATTTTCGTGAAGCCACCTGTAGACAGTATGAAGAGAATAGCTGCAATCGCGGTGGATATTGCAACTTTATGCATCTAAAGAGGATCAGCAGGTTATTGCCATCCAATTTATCTGGAGAGCCTATTAACAGTATGTTCAGTTCTTACAGATTTAATTGTTGAATGACTTATCCTTTTTATTTTTAGGGAGTTGAGACGCCAGTTGTTTGGGAGGTATAGAAGAAAGCACAGCCGAAGCAGAAGCAGAAGTCGAAGTCCTTACCGGCATCGTAGCTATGAAGAGTGCGCTCACAGGAGTCATAGTAGTAAATATGATGATAGAGATTATTATCATGAGAGTCGGAGCAGGAGGCATACTACAAGTCCTGGTCATAGGAGGGGTAGGAGTCGGAGCCCTCGTAGAAGAAGGGATCGAAGTCCAACTAGAGATAGTAGTGAAGAGAGACGTGCAAGAATTGAGCAGTGGAACAGGGAAAAGGAAGAGGCACAACTTCCTAGCAGGAGTAATGCAGATACTGCGAATTACAATAATGAAAGCAGCGAGATTGGATATGCACAAAATGGAGATGGGTATAACGTTCAGCAGCCACCACAACAGGATGGATATGGATACTAATATTCTGTAGAGGTTTGTTTCCCTTCCTAAATGGTTGATGTTTTGGTTTCATTGCCTTACAAGAAAGGTCACCTGCCATCTTACTACCATTTTCCACTGTGCAGGTGGTGAAGGTTTTCAATTCTGTGCTATTCAATGTGAACTTTCAACCCTTTATTATGCTTTTGTGGTTTTTGCATGTTTTCCTGTGAATCATGCATTTTGCACTGTCGTATCATTACCCTTGTAACCTTTCTACTAATTTCCTTCTCCTTCGAGAACTTTGTTTTGGTCATCCTTCTTTCAGTTGGCTTCTCCCTCTTTATGAAACTCATTGCTTGTTCATATGCCTATAGACCAACTTGACCTTTCTTTCACATGAAAACTATACCTTCTTTATGTCTTTTTGGATGGTTCTTTTGGTTACTAAGTTAGATCTTTTCTGGGAGTTCGTTAGTGAAGTGTTCTTCTAGGTCAATGAAGGATCTAAACATTTCTGATATGACATTTTAGTGATATATGAATTAAAACTTGCTCAAAATTCAGTAAATATTTCTGGCCCATTCAAATTCTCATCGTCTATCTTCATTATGTGATGGGAAGAAATTTTATAGTGTTATTAACAGAAAAGGCATTTAAATGGTGAAGAGATTTGTATGAGGGTAGTAAGTGAACTGTACCTCATAATTTCCTGGTCATTACTAAGCATAATTATCAAAATATCGTCAAATATGCATTGATGATAATGCTCCCCATCTATGAGAATTTGGTTGTAGGTTTTCTAATCAATCTATCACTTCTATGTGTGGCATTCTACTTGAACTTTGTTGGATAAATCAGCAACTTGATGATTCACTGGTGTTAGTCCTGGAAGTGTCTTGGCTATGATTGTTACATTAAGGGACATGTCTTAACTTGAACATATAATTGCCTAGTACATTACGATATAATGTTTTGCTTTTTGAGCTTGGTCTCATTTTATATAGTGGTATTGTGAATTCGCATGGAGTTTAAGAATGATAAAATTGACTTCACCTTCTGAGGTTGTAAGAACACGTCACTAAGGATATATTGTGAAGTTCATAGTTAAATATCTTCAAAGTATTGAGAGGTAATACTCTCTTTGAAATAGATTTTTAAAAAAGTGTCATATTAAATGAAACAGAGGGAGACATTTGTAACAGTTTCGTATACTTTTCATTTTCACCACACTACTTTCCCATGACTGTTAGGGTTTCAAAATTAATTCGCCCTGGTATAGTACAACTGCTATACCTTAGTTTCATACAATTTATGAATCCTTAATAATCATGTTTTTCTATTTAATTTATAATTGACATTGGTAGTGTTTTTTTAATCATGTTTATTCAGTTTTGTGCCTTAATGTTCTATTTACTAGGTGTTTTCTAGGTTGTCCACTCAAATGTTTCTTTTCCTTTTCATGGTGGTATTCCTGTCATTTTGGTTTTGGTGTCTGTTTAAGAGTGTCTTGTACTACTAATGAAAACAGCATGAATGGACTTTTCTATCTTGCAAATGTGTCATGCTTGTATGCAGTTAGGTTCTTGACCAGAGCACATCCAGGCTACTAGCTCTCCCAACTGTTCGTTGTTTTTGAGTTATGTTTATGAAAGTTAAGCTTACAGGGCTAATGAGTTTTGCAGGTCCAGGATTCCCTGCATATAAAGACTAAGAGAGTGATTTTAATTGCAGCTTATGATGATCTGTGTAACAGGTGAGTGGAGCTAACTCGAGATTTATCCCAACAGGTTTGGTTTGACTTGAGGCATTTGAAGGAAAGAGTTGGAAGAACTTTTAAAGGGTTCTCTGTCAAATGAGAGAGTTACTAAAATTCTTCTGTGTCTTTCTTGTTTTGTAGTAGTGCAGCTTAGGAATAGGTATATGACTTTGCATGGGCCCTTGGTAAACTTATTCTGTCCATGACTTTACTAGATATGTGTGTGATCGGTCAACTTGTTTAGAGATCTCAGAAGATTTAGGCAACTCAGTTTGCAACTTCTTGTGAAGTATCTTGATGTTTAGTCATTTCATCTTTTACAGTATACATGTTCATTTATGGGTTCAACTTTGATTGTTCTGTTTAGATCCAGATGTGTGTCCCATAATTTGTTTTAACCTAGTACTTGTTAATTGATATCACTGGAGTGGATGAAATCATGGAAGAGGTAGCTTCAATTTCCAGAAGAGTTGGGGAAGACCAAGCTTCAAATTTGTTGGACAAATCCTCCAAATGTAAATATTGGGAATACTTTTTAAAATGAAGATCAAGCTTGAATTTTTTTGGAGAAGTCCTCAAAATGTAAATGTCACGACCCGATTTCTCAGATCATGATGGCACTTATTATACCGCCAGTAGGAGAATCAAACCCTGTAGTCCGTAGCCGAAGCGAAGGAC